>NMRA01000089.1:939841-953606 GCA_002633005.1 Phoronis australis
CGGTCGCCGCACCGGTCGCCGCACCGGTCGCCGCACCGGTCGCTGCAATTTCCGTACTAATCGACGTGCTAACTTTATACCTGTTGCTATGAGACGGGGCCCAATTTTGTGCCGGACCCCTAACCTGTAGAATACTTAGCTTAATTAACCATTTTACCCGTTTACAAATTCGTCAACGACATTCAGCCATGCTGGACCCCAGTTTGACCGATACAATAGTAAAAATTAAATTAGATTTAATCAAGTTTCTGTATCCTGTATATCAAATCGAATAATGATCTTTGATCCGGGTACAAAAGTTTCCCAAAGCCGCGTGTCTTTGCATTATCTAATAATAATCGTCGAAAATTTGGCATTCGATTGTCGATGACCTCAACGCGTTTGAGGAAAAAGCTAAACTTTGAGAGAACTTGTAAAATATTATCCGGTTTCAATTCTAATCAATTCAAAACCAATCAAAAATGACAATGATTCAGCAACTTAACGAAGATCGGACCTGTGCTCAAAGCTAGACTCGAAAATTTACCAATTGCATGGCACGACTAAACTTACTCAATTTTACTAGAATAATGTAGCATGACTGGTTAAATTTCGAATCCGAGCCTGAGTCGAGTCTTAGTAAGACGTTGTGAAATAGCATTTGTATTGTATAAGGTGAAGATATATTGAATGAGGTGAATATATATTGAATAGAAATGGGGAAGAGTGGAGGAACGCCAATAACAAAATAAGTTGACTTTTGTATTTTACCAATATGTTTCAGAGAACTTATAAAAGGCCAAAAAGACTTTGAGGATAAAGTAGCCAAAAGACAGCAGCGGAGTCCCTCGATCGTGCCCCAAGCATTGTTACTGGGCCAGTAGCGATGAAATAAGACGAGGCCTTGTTATAAAGAGCGACGTTTGGTGTTAGGCTCCAGTCAGAATATTTGTTTTACGTTCCTACCTCGCGATTGCAACAATTATTGTCATGTGACTGTTAACACATTACTGTTTGTTAAAATTCATATAAATTATCTAACCAAACTGGGTATATTTTCTTAGTCTACTTTCCTGGAGTGAAATTTAATTATATTATGTCATTGACTTGAAGTACCTCCTTGAAACAGATCCCTGAACGCACATGTCGCGGTTCGCAATTTCACAGCGATTTCAACGCCGAATGGCCTTTAACTCGCTCACGTGTATTTGTTCTAAGCGCTTTCCTTGAATTGGAATTGGCAGCAATAGAACGCCTGCGATTCCCCTCAGTGTTACACTACTTCGCCAGCTGAATCTAACACGCAGTGTCTTCATAATCCCGGTTTGAAGAATAACAAACTGTCAATTTTTCTCAGCTATACATCCTATCAAGGCAATTGATGAATACACAACTTGTGACTACGTAGCTTATGACTACAAAATTTGTGGCTGCACAGTTTGCGTCTGCGCAAATTTTGAGTACACAGTTTGGGACTGCGCACTTTGTGACTGCACAGTTTGCGACTGCGCAATTTGTGACATACAGAGTTATACGTGAATACAGTTTGCGGATTTCGCATCAACACTTGAAGTTGTTTACTCGTTTCGCTGGTTCATGAAACTTCTTAAGGGATAGAATTTATATTGTACTCCGCCATACACACACGCGCACACACGCACGCACATCCACCTGTCTCGTTGATTTCTTCTCGCGATCAAAATCATCCACAGGTCACTCGCTGAGATTTTTCAGTTTTCTTTCTCCTGAGAAACCCTCATTTGTACACAACGTTAACCCTTTTACACCACCAGGGTTGGAACCATGAGCTTTACTTTGGGGAGTGTCGAACGCAATTTGAATAACTTCTTGAAACAATGTGAAACCGTGTGTGTTCAGATTGGTCGATGAAGTGCAGCAGACGTATTTCATGTTTCGGTAAAGTTATTTTTTCTGGCTTTTTGGTCAGAGTTTGACAAGTTTCACTTACTTTGAAAGCGTGAATTTTTCTGTTGAGTTTTAGGAAAATGAAATTAAAGCTAGAAGTGGCGACCTACTGAGCAAGTTACGAAAACGTCAACTAATCCGAGCAAGAGGGTGACTGTGCCCTCGTTTGAGTCGGCCCGCAGGGTGTTCAGTTTTCATAAACAGTGCCGTCCCGGATAACACAGCCAGTGAAGCAAACGATTTCCCAAAAAGAACTGAAAGTGCAGTTTAGAATATATTTGAATATTACGATGCCTTTATAATTAATTTTAAGTAGTTAGAACTTACTTAATTGCCTCTTAATCGGATTGGCTGCTGCTTGAAGTCGCCATTGTTTAGTTTACATCAAAGTTCAAAGGTCACATTTTCCATATAAGGTAATGTGTTATGTTTACGTCTTACCATACCAAGTAAAGAGACGTAGTTTGCCTTATGGGAGAAAAATCGACGAAGTGACGAATAGTTGAAAGATCAAATTTTTGAAATTTGAAACTAAGAAAAGGTTTGACATGAACAGAAATTCAAAATCTTTACGAACAAATTGTAAAAATACCTGAACAGGTTGAATTCTGTTTCAGTAGCAGGAAACCACAGACTAAATAATGCAATTTAGTCTCTTTTTTCTCGTTCCACGCCTCTTTAATGGGCTTATCCCGAAGAAAAAATGAACTGTGAGCCCACAAACCAAACTTATTTTCACAATGGAAAAGTTCGAGACCGGTTTCATAACGGTGATTGATCTAAATAAAAACTTGTTTTTTACGGAAAGTACGTGCTTAATGTCGCTTTAAGAACTTTTCCTCCAATACAAACGCGTTTCTAACGCCTACCTACTTTCAGTCATTTATTAACGTATGGTTAATACAGACATATATGATCCTAGAAAGATCTACGGAATGTTTTGAGGTTTTTAATTAGTCTTAAAGATGAGCATATATCTGTAATCAGTAGCAAGAACTACGCTTCACTTCAAATTAGTACGCAGTTTAATTAAGAAAATTGTGACTTAACTGCTAATGAGTGATTGTGCTCAGCGTCGATTCTGACGTATTTTTAATTACGCTAGCTCCTGATCAGCACGACATCCCGAGTCTTTCACTAATTACGAAAGTAGCAATTCGATTGGCGATGTACTTGACTTTGGAGATCCGAGGATGTCTCGAGAGGGTCCCAACCACAATTTCAGAATTACAAACGTTCGCAGTGTCCTTACATTGCTATCCCCGCACAGTTTTTTATAGACTCTGTAAAATGAGCACCCATAAATCCGCTTAGGTTTTTTTGTCTTTAAAATGAGCTTAAAGGAATAGGCAACAGTTTTTGTGTCACTTTTGGTTAAATTACGATTTTCTATTTGTCCTGAATGAATTTCCAAGTAAAGTGATTTCCCGGGTTCTAATTTAATGTGCATGCGTAACTCCGGAAGTGACGTTCGCGGCCCTAGTTATTTTCGGCCACCTTTGTGGGGACATCTGCTGATTGTATACTATTTTCCTAAAAAAATGCCATAATTATTTGTCTTTGAAAAGTATTCTCGGACAATCCTAGACTGAACTAGAAATCAAATGTGTAGGATATAGCCATCGTTTCATCTACAGCGGAGGGAAATAAGACCCCATTAGACAACTAATGAAACAAGAATCACACATGGTGAAGCTGTACTGCTGGCTGGCCTTGTACTCTGGGGTTGTCTTGACTCACAACTGCAGCTGCACCTCGCGACGCTTTGCGAGTAAAAACGCTTCTAACAAGTGACGACGAAGCAAAGAAGGAAAATACTGATGATATATCATCCGAATCGCATGTAAACAAAGCTGGCGTGGGAATGATTGGGGTGTGAACGTCACTTCCGATCGAGTGACGCATACGTAATTCATTAGAATCCCGGAATTATATGTACGTCGCAGAAAATCGTAATTCAATCAAAGATAACAGTAAAAATGATTCTTTCCCATTAAAGGCCTAGCTAATTTATAAAATCCAGACAGTTGTCCATTCGTGATTTTGTCCTGGTGAAATTAAAAAACTTTCGAATTTCGATTTCTATTTTCTCTCAAAAACTAAACAGAAAATTGTTTCGAATTTTTCAGTTGTCATAAACAGATTCCATTTTCGTTTTTGTTTTCATGAACGGTCTCAACGCAGAGGTACTCTGATATTTGATTGACGAGGACTTATAAGCTTGTATTATGCGCTGGTGCAATATCAGGTTGGGTCTGGCTGATACACTCGGGAGTTCGCTTACGTAGCGAAATGACAGATCGAATTTTGTTTTTTCAAAACAAGTAACCGATCTCATTAATAAAGCGTGGATTAATTGGCAAACTTACTCAGTATAATACATGCATTTTAAAACGCGTATTGGGATTAACAATGACCTCGTATAGGAAAAGCCTGCCTCTTCCGGAATTCGCAGACATAAATGAGGTTCATACGGCCGTTGCTAATTCTTTGGAGCAAAGGCAGGTACTGCTGAGAAAATAAAATGATGTGAGATCTTACATAACCCCTCATGTCCTTACAGTCTCTATAAGTGTGCCTTGGAACCTTCTTATAATATCTTACAGTTTTGATATCGAAAGGTGGACGCACGGCACCCCTGTGGGCAGTTCACTGTACTATGTACTGGGGAAGCATTTGTGACGGTGTACATAAATGAATGCCGTCTAGTCTCGTTAATTCTTTTCCCGCTGGAAACTAACTGTAAGATGTCGACATTTGTTTGTGACGAAGATTTCTCTCGATACCCTTACAGTTGGGGCCCACGTAGGAGATTGCTTTTTTGAAAATTTGTATCGGGGGCGTTTAGTTTGTACCCATTAAAAAACGTCTCACACTTACGATACAAGACTATCGTGGGTCAAATGAGTGAACGTTACACACGTAAATTACGTGCGTAAACTAATTCTTGTTAGAGGCTTAAAATAATTATTTGCGGGGTAAAGTAATTATTAGGGGCGTAAAGTAACTTTGTACGCCGCAAAAATACTTTACGCCTCTAATAAGAATTGATTTAAGGACGTAATTTACGTGCGTAACGTTCACCCATATGGTCAGCGACACAAGACTGCGGTAAAAGTTGTTAAAGAATGATTCACATGGACTCATACATTAAAGCAATGGAGTGACATCGCTCCGAAAGAATACGAACATTAAATCAGACTAAACACAAATGTTCCTGTTTATATATTGTTTTGGGATTTGTCTACGTTGATGCAGTGGCTACTAAATTTAGAATACATTTGGAGGGAAGTCTTCATTGATTTGAGATTTTTCAAAAGCCGACTTCATAAAGGTATCACCTAATGTTGCGATTCATCATTTTATTACCTGCTTTCTGAGCTGATTTTGCTCTACTGTAAACTTTATTCACGTAAACAAGCTAATGTTGCAGACAAGTGAAGTTCAACAAGAGTAAACATTTGGAAAATTTTGAATCATTAGTGGTGAGTATGTACCGCACATCAATCACAAAATAGAAATAAGGAAAATCTGAGAATTTAAAAAAGAAAGAAAATGTAATACTATCATAACTGCGCCATAATCCTGCGCACTAGTACATTAAACAAACGCGTCAGCCGACGCCGTTTGTGTGAAGTTGTTGATTATTCGTTTACAGACAACATGAATGACATTTTCGAAAATTATAGCACGACAAGTGTCGACTTAAATTCCTTTCTTTTTTGCACATATTATGGTTAGATCCAAAGAAATTTGATGACAATGGCGTGGAAGTACATACATGCTTGTTGGTATTATGTCGATTTCTCGAAAGTCTTTGATTCAATCGTCCATAAATTTTGCATACAATTTGAATGCATGACACGTACAAGGCTGTGTGTGAGAAGTGTAAGAGATGTATGTCGAATACAGAGCATGTTTCTCAAAGCTTTATCTTCTTGTATGCGATGGTGGCTAGTGTAAGAGAACCTGGTGCAACTGAGCAGAATAAAACACAAACAAGACGTCACCATCTAAATTTTTAATAAATTTGTTATCACTGGCCATTTACAGATTCCAGTTGGGGAGATTTCTGAATAAAAACACTGCGTTTATGTTAATAATTCTAAAACACAGAATTCAGCATCTTAAATTATCATTTTATACTGCACTATACACAGCTCACTGCTCAAATAATAAAAAAACAAACACCAGTGACGTAATTATCAAAAATGGCTATCTCAAGTTACTGCCTCGTTCCTTATTGTGCGAAATTGGATACTTTCGTACCAACGAGGAAATTTAGGAGAGTCATCAGTACACAGACGTTGCTTTATATTCTTTTCATCCATTTGTTAAAGGACCGACACGTCCTGATTGCATAAGGTGGCACTACTTCGTTCATAGAATCCGCAATTATACCAAGGCAGACGTAATTGGCGCAAAATAACACGTCTGCGTCCTGAAACATGAGAACAAAAGAACACTCAGGAGACCACTTAATTAAAGCAACACAAACGAAGAAGCTGGAGTGGTAAATGATAATAAAAGCGGTAATAAGTATATCGTAGACATCAGCATTGTTTTATTGTGAAATTCATTGATACTATTTGTTTAACACTGGCAAATTCTGGGTATCGTAAGAGGGGTCCAATCACAACTTCCGAAGGAACGTGTCCGCCTGAACCCCTAAAACACCTTGCCGGCGGCGTTTTGGTAGTACACACGAGAACCCCCTTAAATCCCTCTACGCATTGCCACATATATGTGAATGCTGATAACGATGGCCAATCAGGAAATCGAAAATCGGTTTACAGTTCAAAATCATTCTTTATTCGAAGACGTTGTCAGTTTTTCCTTAACAGTGAGTTGCATTTGTAATAGCTGAAATGAGCTAACAAAGTGTAACGTCATTTTTTGGTGAACGACTTGTCACGAACAGAAAGTTATTCGAGTTCGCAGAGGCTGATTAAACTAAAAACTTGCTAACTGGAGATTTTCTTTATGGTGTAGCAGATTTCAATAGAATAAAAGAATGCGCAAGATAATTTTGAAGCTAGTAATTTGTTGTCAGCAAAACTGGCGGCACGGTCATTGTCCACGAGTATGTTGAAACAGCAGCTTTGCTAAGGGGTACCTTCAACGTAATAAGGTAACATTATTTGGCTGCACTGCTCAAGACTGGAGCTTGTGCTTGTCAAAATAGTTATACAAGAGTCGATGCTGAGAATTCCCGAGGCCACAAACGATTTTGGCGACACCTGGTGGTGGCGTGTATCGATGATGAGACAAACGGTTGGGAGCTATGAACTCTCGAGGTCTTACGTATTTCAGTGGTTAAAACCCAGTTCATGTTTTTTGTTTAAAAACCAGAGTTCACTTCTTTCAAACATCTGAGACCCAGCTTCGACCAACATCCACATACACTGACAGCGCAGCACTTGCTGCTTCGTGTGCGGCTAGTAAAAGAGCAAGTTTCTTGCGAGAAAATCAACTGAGACCACAGAAAACCTCGCAAGTCGAGACCTTACTGGCGTACACCAGGAAACTTGTGATTGGTGGCCGAGGCTGGAATGGTGAATTACAGGAGAAAGCTCCTTTACATAAGCAAGGAATCTTCGAGACTGCGTTGCGTTTATGGAACCGCCCCAGGCCATAAGTACGGCTCGATACCTCAGCCGTGTTCACCCACTCGGTGAGGCATAAGGTTATCTTTTGACCTGGACTACGTGGCTATACTCTAAAAAGTGAAAAAATGGTTTGAACATAGTGTGAAGGAGTGTATTGTTTACGGCAGCTAAAACAGATATTGGTTGGGATTCAACCCTCTTTGCCTCAAGGCCAACACACACCACCAGGTGTCGTAGATGCTTGAAGAAATGACAATAGCAGACGAAAGGTAGCTTCAGATTCTAACAAGTCCAGTAAAGATTGATACTTAAATAATTTGTTATACCTAACCGGATAATTGATAAGAGATAAGTGATATGATGTTTCATTGCCTGCGATGTCGTCCTCTCGTTTTGCATTCTGTGTCAGACTGTATAGGATGTAAGTAGTTGTCGTTAAACCAATTGAGGCCAACTTCTAAACAGCTCAGTAATCATATCAATTATACGCGTTTATTTGAAAGCAATTATTGAATATCGCGCGTTAATCCTTCGCGTGAGCTGACAAGATGACAGGTTTATGCAATCTTTGATAAAACGGGCCACTGGTTGATACAATTACATAAAATTAACGCTCTTAATTGAGTTAGGTTGTAAACCATAGCATACTGCACAACGGCGACTCGTTTTGACAGTTGAATAGAGGCGAGATTTGGTGTGAGGTGTGCAGCGGGTTTTGCATTGCTCATAAATTTACCAAGTTCGGTTGATGAAGTTGTATAGGTCAAAATCTCCTTAAAATCACGCCAGACAACTGACAAAGTCCGGGACACACGGAAGATTAGGGGCTGGCATTTATCCCGTTACTTGTTGGATTGGAATACGCCGGATAAGGACTTATCCGGCGTATAAGGCCTTATACGCCGGATAGCAAGTTTTATGCAACCGGGCCCAGGTGAATATTACGTAATGATTGTGAGTTTTTTCATAAACATTATCCTTATATAAATGCAAACAAGCAAGATTGTCTTGTAAGGGTACATGTCTACTGTCCGAAAAGTAAATACATGTATACTACTTTAGGCCGTTGTGGGTAAAATCTGACCGGATAAAATCTTCCTAGAGTAATCTAAATTATTTACCAGCGTTGCAAAAATTGGTTTTCTACAATTATTCTGCTGCTAAAATTATTGGTGTGACCTTTTGCGTCGACTTCCGACGCAATGAAATATTGCGTCACCTATTAGCCAGTTTCTTTTTCCCAGATTCTTCAATCAAACGTTCTCCCTCGAGGTTGCGTAAACGTCACGACAAATGATCAAAATTGGTTTCACTTCATTATTTGTTTTTGATTTCAGTGAACCAAATTTTAGAACAAATTTTGCTGAGATGTTGTCACCATCTAATGGGAGATGTCGAAAACATTTTGTAAGTGGCGCGTGTCACGTATGAACTCTTCAAAACGACGACATACGTTTTTTCGTTACAAAAGGCAGAGACGTCGGGTGTGTTTCGTTTAAACGGCCGTAACGGGCAACTTGAATGCCAATTGACTTCCAAAGTTTGCATGCACACTTGCCGGTCTTGAGCTCATGTTGATACAAGCTTTTCGACGAGGTGACAAGCGTACATGTAACTATCCGGGCTGTATGAAGTTTCGAGGTCTGTTTGAGCTCAATGCGCAGTGACACCTTGCTGTATTCTGAAAATAGTCTTCACAGCTAGCTGGCTAGATACAGCACACATCACGAATTTTTGGCCGACCGGTCGGAAATTGGTCGACGACCGGCCGTCGACCGGTCGTCTAGCCGACCAGCAGCCGACCAACAACGGTCGGCTAGGAGCCGTCTACTGAGTCGCCTCTGTGGTTGGCACTTGGGTCGGCTAAGTGGTCGCCTAGCGTAGACGACCAATTCGGATTAAGCGTGTCCTTGGTCGGCAATTACCATTTTATGACTTAACAAACATTTTACTGTTCGCTGTTGGTTCACCACTGGCAACTCAGGTCTTATCATCGGTTTATAAACTTTTGTTCAACTATTGAAAGGAAATAAAATCGAATCAACTTACAAATACGAAGTGCGTGACATTACATCAGTCTAAAAATTTATGTTGAATTAATGACGGCGTGGTAAAATCAAACGTTAAGTGATATCGCGGAAGCATAATTTCTAAATTTAGATAATATGAGACTTTTTATACAGTACATTTTGCACAAAAACAAGCACGAAATTTGAAATTTACAGTGAAATTGCATAACAATCAGAATACAACACTCAATACACGACCTCAAGTGTTTTCATGCAGCGGAATGCTCAACAAGCATCACGCATTTGCGCTCATCCGTTATTGCTCTTGATGATCACTTCATCACGCTGTATATTGCGATTTACCACAGATAATTATTGCTTATTTCTGTATAATATCTTAATATGTTGGTACAGCAATAGAACCCAATTTTATTTTAGAAACAACATAAACAATGGTTTGAACATAGCGCCAATCACTTCATCACGCTGTATATTGCGATTTACCACAGATAATTATTGCTTATTTCTGTATAATTTCTTAATATGTGGGTACAGCAATAGAACCGAATTATATTTCAGAAACAACATAAACAATGGTTTGAACATAGCGCCGATATTAAATCATGGGCGCATGAAAACGGAAGACTGATCGGTTTATAGTGTCGTCCATCATCCATCATCATTCAGAAATTGTTGTCACTTTCGCAGTAAAACATCTTTTCGAAACTAGAGCCTTTCTACGTAGCCAGCTAGTTGCATGAAGACTATTTTCAAAATACAGCAAGGTGCCACTGCTTATTGAGACCAAACAGACCTCGATACTTCACACAGCCCGGATAGTTACGTTTGTCACCTCGTCGAAAAGCTTGTATCAACATGTGCTCAAGACTGGCGGGTGTGCATGCAAAATCTGGAAGTCAATTGGCATTCAAGTTGCCCGTTACAGCCGTTTAAGTGAGAAACATCCGACGTCATCTTCTTGCGTAATTCTCTGCCTTTTTAACGAAAAAACGTATATCGTCGTTTTGAAAAAAGTTCACTGTGTCACGCGCCACTTCCAAAATGTTTTCAACATCTCCCATTAGATGATGAACACATCTCAGCAAAATTTGTTCTAAAATTCGGTTCACTGATATCAAAATTCCAAAATCATATAATGAAGTGAAACCAATTCTGATCATTTGTTGTGACGTTTACGTAACCTCGAGGGAGAACGTTTGATTGAAGAATCTGGGAAAAAGAAACTGGCTAAAAGGTGACGCAATATTTAATTGGGGCGAAAGTCGACGCATAAGATCACAACATAACTTTAGCAGCAGAATAATTGTAGAAAACCATTTTTTGCAACGCTGGTAAATAATTTAGTTTACTCTAGGAAGATTTTATTTTGTCAGTTTTTACCCACAATGGCGCAAATTTGTATATTTAATTTAGTAAACAGCTTCGCACCAAGGCTACAGCCTTCCGAGTCCTTTCGCGTAAGAACACAATACTTGGCGTTTTGCGTATACTCCAAGGGGTAAAACTTTGAAAATAATATTTTCGGGGTAACCTGGTACATGTAATCCTAAAAAAAGTAGTCTGTGTTTTCATGTAGAGCGTAAAATGATTAACCCATTGATTCAAGAAGAACACTCTCGCAAACGAAAACGCACACAATTTTCAGCTATATTACACTGGTTAAAAAACAACTTCTATAAGTTTATTGCATCGAATTCTAGTGATCACAGGGCAAGTCAAAACTCTTAAAGGGGCGCAATTTCAAACCTTTGGCATGAATCAGTGATATAAAAATGGAAATATATGTAGACCGACTTTAGTTCATCAGCAATCTAGACACAACAGTTACAGACACTCACTGCGTTTGTTAACGTCGTGTGGCAATGATAAAAATAATTTGTTCTACTATGATTGATAACGAGTTTTACTCTGATGAGGTATGATGCAATATGCACGTCTGATATGCAGAGTCAGCAGTTGCAAAAATATTTACTGGGTTTAATGAATCCGTTTGTTATGAACCACTGCAAAAGTATAATTACTAATTGTACATTCGAAGCACGCCTCATTAGAATAAAAACATACACATGCTTGATGATCCTGGGAGTACCTCTTTTACAGGCATGAATGAAGATATATAGTTGTTAAGCCATAGAGGATAATAAAGCTTAGATAATATCACACTGAGCCATGTACACCAGGATACAAAGGATACAGTAGTTCAAAAGATGCCTCAACTACTCATTTTTCATAGTCATAACTACTCATTTTTCATAGTATTACTAAATCACGAACACCTAGATTTATATTAGAAGTTACATAGTACGATGCTACACAACCTGCTCTACCCATTTATGGGAGGCCTAATTTGAAACATTTAACGACATATCTTTTCTATGCATGATTAAAACCAAGCAAAACATGCAAACTCTCCAGGACCAAAAATAAATATCTCAAAACCAGACATTTTACTTAAGCAGGAATTAAAATAATCAAATACATTGAGATTGTTTTCACACAGAAGACCAAAGAGCAAATAAAAACCAAATTGACCACGTCAAGACTGAAAATTTATAACATCAGCACCTATAATTTATCAAGTGAGGACCAAAAATTCTTCACATCAGGATCAAAATAAAATACGACCGAACTAAAAATTTAATAAGTCAGGTTCATAAACTTACCATGTCAGTAACTTTCACGCCAGAACACCACGTCACCATCCCCAAGCATTGATCTTTCAAAATGATACTGTCCGTACTATACTAAACAAGGGCTATATGTTCTACCTCTCGCCGACAACAGACATATTATCTTCGAAATGGGGTTGAATTTCTTTCGTCTAATCCTCGTTTTACAATAGATGCCAATGTATAGGTACACACTGGATTGTCATCATTGCATAATGGGTGATCACGTACTCTCCGGGCACGAAAACAATTCTCTCCGGGCACGAAAACAATTCTCTCCGGGCGTGATGCGTTTTCTAACGCAATAAATCCTGGTTGCCAATTGTTTTTGATTCTACAGAGATTTCAATTCCTGAATAGAAAATGTGTGTTCTGGATTTTTCCGCTTCAGCTTTCCATTCAGGTAACTAGTGCACAGCACAGTGTTTTTACTATCCCGTGCGGCTCCACTGCAACGAATCACTTCTGGTACAATCTTTGTAAACGACGTTCGTATTTTGCACATTTCTTCGGGGTAACAGTTTTCCAAGAGCTATATATTCATTGGACAAGTTTCTGTTTGGTAATTGGTTTTATTTTCTGTCTCAAGTAGTCCTTGAGCTCATGCTCTGAATGTTTTGAAAACGCAACTCTTTATTTACGCAGATACGTTTTCCTGCCCGTGGGCACCGACTCGCTGAATTCACCAACCAAACATTTATTTTTGAAAATGCACTCAAAAGTGTAGTTAAAACACCGTGTTGATCATAGTCGTCAGTGCCGAAAAGCGAAATGAACAAATTTGTATACCCTGCTCAAAGCACTTTTGTGGACACTGACATACGGAAACGCCAACGTCTCTGTCTTACAACTCTGCGTGTGCTTGGCATTTCTGATCAAAGCGCTCTCATGCTGGAAACTTTATTAAGACTGAGCACCGTTTCAAAAAATTGTATTTTTTCTTACAGCTGAGCACAGAATTATTATGCGATTTTAGGACTGAAACGGAACCAAATCTCTAGTGGTGACTCATTAGAATGTGCAAAATTCGTGGAGGGGGGTGGCTGGCAATACAAGCATGATTTTTTATTTTCGCGCCAAACATGTAGTTACCACTTCTCATTCAGCGTCACTTACTACCTGAGGTGGCCAGATCGTACATGTACGCTATCAAGATCACCAGACGCTTTGCTTCTCAAAAGTGCACCTTTGTGTATTTTCTATCATTTTTTGCCATCGCAATCGCACATATGCCACGCAGAGACAAATACCTCTTCACCACGTATTCACATCTTCCCGTTCACAATTGTTTTATTTTGCATAATTTGTCAATATGTTGTTGACAGAAAATATTTATTTTTGGAACAACGTGAACGACCAACTGATAGGGGACTACGTGTATACATGTAACTGCTAGCCCAGATTTTAACGTCACCGATACACTGAAAACGGAATGCGCAAGGCTACTTTGCTGTAGCCTCAACAGTGGTGATGTCACCGTCTTAGTTCGTGGAAATCGTAACCATAATATGATTTCGAAGTTAGAGCCATCGAAGTCCGTGGGTTTAGGGCA
>NMRA01000089.1:953706-967088 GCA_002633005.1 Phoronis australis
GTCTTTTTGGTTAATTATCGACACATTTTTTAAGATTTAATATTCATGTTGGACTCCATAGACCGGCCATTTAACTCACGCAATGTAAATTTCCGCTTATTTTATCACAGTGAGCCTCGCTTTGGATTTCAATGTCCGCCGCGTGAATTGGGTCTATACGGACCACGATGGATATAATTCTTTGACTTTTATGTTATCCATGTCTTGCACTTGTTCTTTTATTTGTTGTCTTGTTTTTATGATTTTCTGTAATTATTTGACTCTAAGTGAGTGATATTTATACGGCAGCCAACCTAAAAATAGGGGCCTAGTGGTCTAGACAGAATTGAGGTGGGGGAAGTAGTAAGGCAAATCCATATGCTCACTAGATATATTTAACGAGTGAGATATTGTTCACGATCAACACACGTGCCAAATAAGATATACATTTAATGATATGTGCGCCACGAGCTCGTTACGAGAGGTGAAAGGGAGACCGCTGTAAGCGATAAAAGGTCATTTATGACGAGTCATAAAATTTCAAGTGGTAGATTGTGAATAAAAATAAGTCAAATAAAAATTGATAATCTCTGGTAAGATGGCCAATAAAAAGCGCCACACGAAAGAAATATCGTTACGAACCTGGCAATATGTGATGGTTTTCTGACAATTTTTTGTAATAATGCAGTTGACGTACACCAACTAAGAACCAATAGCTGGCATTTTATGCTTTGTGTAATTAACGTTTCTACTGTTTTGCTTTTTCAGATGTTACTGTTTCTGCCTTTGCTGTCAGTTCAACTGAGAAAGTCTATGCTCTCAACGGTGGAAACGCTACATTCAGGATAGTTTTTACACTGAGGACTAATGAAGTATTCAAACATTTTTTTTACAAGTGTAACGGTACTGTGATTGAAGCCCCTTCTTATCACGGGGGTAAGACTCATTACGGTGGACTTTGTTACGTTGGGTTTTTTGGTCGTTGCCATACCGACCTAGAGCTTGGAAAAAATGACTTCACTATCACTGTTTTTAATGTTTCGTCTGCTGATGAAGGCCAGTGCTCTTTGGAAGTTCACTATAGTGCTCTCAACACTATATCTTCATTAAGCCAGCTTGTTGTGGGAAGTAAGTAAAATTTCGACTGCAGCATAATTATTTATGTTTGTAACAAAATGTTTCCTTGACTAAACTTCTATACAATTAAATCCCACTTTTAGAGACGTTCAATTTAAACCATTCAAAATAAGCTGCTACGTTAATAGTTACTTGTACATTGTATCTCCTCACCTCACTCGGCTTTATCGGTGGTGGTTGGTTGTGCCATACCTGGTAAGCGAGATATGTTAACTTAGGTGTGATTCCTAGAGAACACGCCATTGGCAGTACGACAAAACGCCCTGGGATGCCTCATTCTGTTGATGTGCATAATGCACGGTTACGGTAGCTGGAATGACGCGTCATTAGTTAACAACGGTCATTTCTTGATTCTGATTTGGAGTTATTTCCGCCTACAATGTATTTTTGGCCATGCTATTAGAAAGAACTGGTAGCGAGACCTTGGTTCTCTGTTGAGAAGCCAAGTGTTACAGTATGCTATTGCGTAAGTACAGGTTAATAATTTTGTGATAAAACGTCACTGACAGAGTTCCCGGATCATTGCATTTTAACTGTTTTGAAAGCAGACGGTGTATAACTGGGTTCAAGTCTGTATCCGACAGCAATTTAAACATGTTTTCTGAATCTTTGTAGCTTATAGTCAGGTTTGTTGTGTAGTCGTGTTGGAGGAATATTTTTAGGGAAGTAGTAACTATACATTTTTAGAAACTTCATGGAACGACAAATCAAGAATTTCATTCCAAGTGGCCATCTTGATGGCCAGTTTGTTTTTCGAAAATGGCTCGTAAAATGTATTTTGCTCAATATCCCCCCTTCCGGGTCACTTAGATTGTTGGTTTTTATAGCTATACCTAGATTCCTCACGTCAATGAATCGGAAATTTTTATTTTATTGGCAACCGTCTAGGCGGCCATCTTAGATTGTAAAAAAGGTGCCCGTAATGCATGTTCCATAGTGTCTTTTACTCTTGGATCAACCAGAATATTAGTTTTAATGCTTGCACTCAGATCTGTGTGGTCAACATATATGAAAATGTGAAATATTATTAGCAGCCGCAGTTTCTAAATGCATTGTTCATGTAATCCAACATATTTGATTACTTTCTTACTTTCCCGTATACTTTGTTTGGAGCTTGTTTCTTTCAAAACACTTAAACTAAACATTTTATTTACGTTGCAGTACATTAAAGTAGTCTGTGTAGTGTCAAAAGTCTTTCAAAACTTTGAAATGAATCAATAGATCAATACTATGGCCATATCTTTTATCAATGTCTTCAGGAATCGCAACACCATCACCAATATGACATTCTGAACTATATTGACATGTATCTGTGTAAGGTAGGTCCTTTGATCGTCAAGAGCATCTTTGGGAAGAGCAACGTTTTTGCTCTATCGTCCAACCATCTCAATGACACATGTAGCCTCTGGAGCCGGGAGCTCATCAGTTGTTAGGTTTTCATAGGGTCACCTTTGTACGTGTAAATTCATCCTGCAATTGTTCAAGGAACTCATGTCGAGCAATGGCTGCCCTGCACTACACCCTGGCTTGACAAATCAACCTGAGCACATGCTGCTTCATGACAGTTTTCTTCTAAGCGCAAATCACGTCGGGTGCTCTTCCTGCACGCTGAAGCTGAAATAATGTCACTCTTGACAGAGTCTTTGCTGTATTCAAGTGTCTTCGCAGACAGATATTCAGTAAGTTGTCATGGTAGAGGAAACGGCACATTGGGATGTTCTGTACAAAGTATCATCTCTTATCTGATACTGTAGTTGACCCTTTTTTTCTTTTCTCTCGTGGCTTGCTTCCAAGAGTTGTCTTTTTGAGTGTCAAAAACCAGAGTGATATCGTAATTATCATATCACTTTCAAACTATCTACACGTGCAGTTTTGTGGCTTGGGAGAACGAACACACAGTGGATGCCGTTTACATGTTTTCTGGACCTTAATACTCTCTTTTAGTACATGTATGAGGGCAGTCCTGTTCTAAGACGACTACTCCCGGAAGTTTCTGCAAAATGTGGATTCGATTCGACTTGTCTGTGCATGGCAGCATTGTCCCACTGGCAGCTAATGTTGTTGGGTCCACGGAAAAATGAAGTTCGACTGTGTACGAGGTGGTTCGTTTTAACAGAAAAAGAGATGAGTATATTAAAGAATGCAAGGTCGAAAGCGACAAAAACCTTTTCTTGTCAAGCAAACAAAGCTGCATCACGTGTTTTGAAACAGCAGCGTAGATGTTGCGATATGTCCCCATCACTTGGCTTTCAGTTATTTGATAAGCTGGTATACCCAACGCTGTGTTATGGTGCCGAGATTTGGGGATTTATAGAATCTAAGTTTTGTAAATGGACCCCCCTGGGACTTGGCAGTTCCTAATCTAACGCTGCAGTATTGGGTGAATGTGGCAGATACCCTATGCTTACGAGGTACTTTGTTAGCTGAATTAAATATTGGTTTAAACTTTTGAATATGCCACAGGAACGTTATCCAAGGGCCGTTTACAACATGTTGTACAGACTAGATGAGATTGGTAGAGATACGTATAATTGGGCAAGCTCAGTCCGCAATTTATTGTCAATGTAAGGTTTTTATGATGTTAAGGACTGTGCTTTTCAAAGGTGGCAACACTAAGATAAAGTATTACAAAAAAATTAAGGTTATATTCAAACATGAAAATATTTAGTAATTGAAAATCTTCCAAGATTGTTCGCGCAAAGTTTTACACGTTTTCGTTGTGCAAACCATAGAATGGCAGTAGAAACTGGTCGTTACGGAAATGTGATATATCAAGACAGGTTTTGTGCAAAATGCTCGAAGAATTGCGTCGAGGATGAATATTTGTTTTTGTTAGCTTGCGATGCTCTTTCCGAACTCAGAATTAATTTTATAATAGAGAGCCTCCGGTCAAGTCCCTTTTTGTTTAAATATCATAGACTATTTTGTTATACCGATATACCAGTTCTGAAATATAGTATAGCACTCCAGTGATCGTCGTGTTTGCTTTTATTTTGTACTTTAGGCCGATGGCCATGTGTACAAATATAGGAAGAAGAAGGAAAACGGAAATACGATGACTAAACTAAAAGATGCAAAAATCAGAATAACGCATTCTGCGACAAATATTGCTCTTGGTGTTAGGGTGAATTCATAGAGACTGATAGCATGTTTCTGGTCAATTTGGCCATTTAACTCGACATGTACCATCACACTTGCATATTCTCCTTTCGATTCAAAGCGTCGACACGGAATTTTAGGGGTGCCTTGTTGTGTTCTGACATGAACATCATATTTTTTAGAGTTTAAATGATGACCAAAGACTTTTATCTTCATTGGTTGTCTTAGCGACATATTCTCAGTACACTGCCTGACCTTGTTATCAGCATATGATGTCCATGATCCATGCATTATGGGACATACACGTAGGCATGTGTGATTTTGTAATACAGATGATCACTCTTCATTTTAATTTAATTGCCATGACGTAGTAAAATCTTTTTAGCTCTTAGTGTCCCAAAGACGTTGGCTTCTATCCATACATCATCTATGCCAATAATATCTTTGAACGCCCGAAGACCTTCCACAGATGCCATTACTGCATTCAATTCTTCAAGTCTTTGGTTCACTGTTTGCTTACGTTGAGGTCTGGTATCTAGGGGCTGCACGAGCCTCTGGAATAGACCCGTGAAACATGAAATGACAACTGGATTCACCTCTGGAATTGACCCACATGGAATGACAGCTAATTGTCCTTCTCCAACCAACAGCCTCCTCAACTGGCTCGTCTGCAAAACATCTGGTACCAAGTTCAACCGCTCATGGGCCACCTCTGGAAGAAGTGGTAAATTAACAAACTCAGCCAGGACGGCTCGCAGGTATCACTGAGTTGTAGAATGCCCAGCAGGCTACAACTCCCGTTTTTCTCGTCGTTGGTCCCCAGTCTATTGTCAACATTGTCTGCCATCCTACAGTGGAATGCAAAATATATTTCCATTGAGTATAGGAGAGCCGGAGTCCAAGGTGAACAGTTGAAATAATTCAAAAGATATGTCTCAAATACCTTTTCAAAAAGATAAAAATATAGATATATACTGTAAATGGATACTAATCTGCGTTTCTGTGTTTCCTCTAAATATTTTGGGAGTTCATAGCTGCTTTTGAAATAATTTAGATTTTATAGCATTTTAGAAGTATTGTGTTTTCAATCCCTTACTCACAAAATTTGAGTTCAGCAATTAAAAATTTTCTTACATTGCAATTGACCCAAGAGCAGAGATACAGAGCAAAATGTATTTTAAGTTAGCCATTTTTGAAATTCCAAGATGGCCGCCAATAAAATTAAAATGTCCAGTTCATTGACCTCAGAATTGCACCTGCAGCAATGAAAACATTCTCAGTGACCCAAGGGCGGATATATTTTGCATAATCTATTTTTCATGTGCACTTTGATGAAAATCCAAGATGGCCACCAAAACGGGAATCAATTGGTTTTTGATTCGTCATTCGATGAGGTTTCCAAAATCGTATAGTTTCCAGTTTCCCCACAACTGTTAAAATTTGGACACAGCGAGCCTGAATATCATGAATGGATATTTAAGAAATCATTGTTTTGTTTGGTTTTGTTTTGTTTTTTATTGTACCCTATGATATACACAAAGATGTAGGATTACGTAACGGTTGGATTTGCACAGTTCTTCTCTGCATGTAAGGTTCCATTCTACATGTACATTATGCCATACTTTGCAGCCTTTGACTCGAGAAAAATTCCCAGGTTGGCTAGTTTGACCCCTGGTGATACCATGTCAAACTGCTGATATAAAGTTTATCATATCTTCCTCACTAGCTTCATATTCTGTACAATGACTCATCATAGCTGCAGCTACCAACACAAGAGTAATGGACAAATGATGTGTTTTTTATACTTTAACAACAGGTCCCTTACATAAATGAATTTAAGTTTTCATTGAAAAAGTAAAGTTTTGGCGAAAGCTTAATTGGAACAAACTTAAGTTTCCATAACTTAAGTTTTCAAAAACTTGTTCTAAAAATTTAAGTTTTTCAAAAACATAAATTGTATAAATTTAAGTTTTCAGGAAACTTAAGTTTTTGAAAAACTTAAGTTTCTAGAACTTAAGTTCGTTCCAAAAACTTGTTCCAAAATACTTAAGTTTTTGGAAAACTTAAGTTTTGGACAAAGTTTTAGTAACAAACATAATTCATCAAAACTTAAGTTTTGGAAAACTGAAGTTTTGTAGAATCAATAAGTTTCAGTAGGACAGGCATTTAAATATTTCGACTTTCACTAAAACAAGAGTGGAGTACAATAACAAATTTAATGATTCTCATACAAGATTCAACAAACTAGAGTTCTATTAACATTTCATTAACAGTGATCAGTTGCAGAAAATAAAATGCACTTCCTAAAATACACTAGTTCCTTAAAGTAAGTGAACATAAGTGAAATACCAAAATCTCAAAAACCAGAAGCATTTCAAAAATCAGTTCATCAAGTGTCATGCATACAAAGCAGTGAAAACTAAATGAGGCTAATAATATATTCATATTTGTAAGGTTTTCAGTCTAAGACAATACGCGATAATTGAGGGAGCAAAATGGAATGTACAAACAGAGAAATAACTACCACACGACCAAATAAAATGTTAATATATAGCCAGGAAGGACTACAACAAAAGTCTACGTTTCAACAGCACAGACTTTTGCAACTGAAATTGCAGCAATGACACCAAGAATACCAAATATTTTAATGTGCAAAATCCAAGAATATCAGCAAAGACAAGAGCATAACATAAGACGTACATGTAAATGGTAACTTAAAGTTTATCGACAATGGCCACAGATCTGATTTTGGGAAGTACAATTCTTATGCTAGAAATAGTGCCTAGACACGCCTATCATTGTTTTCAACCTTAAAAATATCAGTTTAAAAGTCAAAGTTTGGTTTTGTTGACAATCATAGTAACAGTAAATCCAATACACTCCATGGTGTGCACAAATTTCACTAAAAGTAACCCTAAGTACAACCTGGTTATACGAGATGGAAATTAGAAAACTTAGACCTTTGACCACAAAAATATTATTTTTCCTTTAATTTGAAGCTACTTCATACACATATCTATAGGGCCTTTTATACTAACATCGACGCGTCGAAGTTTTTGGGAGTTAATGTCAGTACGAACGCTTAAACTTTGGTCCTGGAAGGAAGTTAACAGCGCCAGGATTTTTAAGTGCTTAGCGTCAATGCTGCCACGCAGTATAAACGATCAACTTCGGTCCTATCAAAGTTATTGCCAGGGATATCATTAACAACTACATAGTAGTGTGATGACTAATAGTTGTTTATACCTTGCTCTAATAATCTCCAATCAATTTAAAAATAAGTTTTATGTCAATGAGCACATGTAAATGTTCCCAAGTTGTCACATCTTAGCGTGCAGTGCTACCTTGCGATACCTTCGATCACGACAGCGTCACCTACTGTTTACTTCGAAGTTCATTAACTACCGAAGCCAGAATAAACGGTCCAGTTACATTCGCAGTATATGCCGATGCTCCGCTCAGACAAGAGTTTAGTCAATGTAAAAGAGCCCTATGGTAGACCACAAGCCACTCGATCTTCTTTAGGTGGCTCTGCTCGCTTAGCTTCACAGGCAACTAATCCATGTTCTGTGACTACAAACGCGCGTTTCTGAGCTCATATAACTGAATTCATAGGTTCATAAGCTGCAGTTCGTAAGTGCGTAGGTTGTGTTGTCTGGGTAGCCTTCCTTATCCAACGATTGTTGAAGGCACACTCTGCAATAAAGACTAAAAATTTTAGTAACAGATGGGTAAAAGCTATAAGTATAAGACAACTTAACTTGCTGGATATTTATCGTGCTGTTTATACAACACTGATTTGTAAAACTTCCTGACTTATATACAGAGCCTAGAAAATAGTCTTCAAATTCAAAATTTAACCAATCACTCTCCAGGATTCAAGTGCAAGACTAGTCTGCAAGTTTACTTCAAGCAAGCACTGCAGTGGGTCAGTTTTCCTCATACTGTTGTGAATGAAGTTTTAATCCTGAATTCGCGACATTCAAAACAATTTTATACTATACAACTTGAATACAAAACATGCACATGGTCACCTATCATGCTATCACTATCTACAACAGAACCGTGCATATGACAAAACTGAATGTGCTAATAAAAGTTGGACTTCAGGCTAACCAGGTATCATGTTCTGTAACTTTTTAGTTCAAGTTCTATGACAAATTAATTAATATTTTCATCAAATGATGAAACTGTTGGCAACTACAATAATCTACAAGTCCCATTATTTTGATGAACTTTTCATTGTTTAATTTGTTAATCTGATAAGAAAATGGACAACTCTACATAATGAGCAGAGCTAGTTGTATTTTAGCTAGTTGTCTCCAGCCAGCAAAGAACTTCTTTCTAATGTTTCATGGACTGTTAGCCGGCACAACCAGGGTTAGAACAGGAAGTTTAATCTCACATGTGTACTTCCGCATGTACTTTTTAAAACTCATAGCAAAACCAAGAAGCTTTATATTGACTTAACCAAATGGCTACAAGAATCAGTGAGCTTGTTAGACATTATAAGACCATTTGCTAAACCAAGGACATATTTCATATTGTTTAAAATTCAAACCCTGATAGCAGCAGTAGTTTTAACTCAACAATGAAACATATGAAGCTCTACCTGCCATGTGGATGTAAACAGCCCAATGACACCCCTTGGTGATTGTTTCGATGCAAATGTTTGGATGTCTAGTTCTTCCAAGTACTCCGCCAAGTTAATAGAGACCTGAAAACAATGAGATATTAGCAAACATAACAGTATGTGATAGCTTCTTAAGAATTCAGACATAACCCATTTACAGAGAATGCTATCCATGTAACGATCAAGGGCGGTCGGTCAGATCCAGAATTTTTAAGTGGGGGTTAGAGCACAGTAGGGTTTTGCCCATCAGACATTCACGCCCTGCCCCCACCCCCANGAGAATATGCCCCTACAGACATGGGGAGATCATTCTAGTCAGTCCATATTCAACTCAACTCAACTACTATGTAAAGTTGTACCCAGATTAACTTTCACTTTCACCATAACATCAAACTATTTGATTTCAATAAAACTAGTCGAACTCGCATTGAATGTGAAAATTTTGAGTCTGAATATGCAAACTTTTGCGACATTCTAGTATTCCACAACCCGGTAAAAATTCGAAAGCACACACTCAATCCCAAGGTCAAATCACACAGATTTTCCTTATTTGCATTGAATTATTTGGTGCAATAAGATAGAAATTATGCAAGTTTCACTGTGTGTAACAATAGTTAACATGTCGTCTGGTGAGAATTCACTTGGGTACATTGTGACCTATGCAGGGGGGTATTCCAGATAGGGTACTAGAAGTGGGATCAGAATGTCCTTTCGCTTTCAATAACCTAGATCCACCCGGCAAACCTGAGCAAATCAGTCAAAATAGGCAATCCAATAGTTACATTGGTGATTCTTAAATTTGAGAACCAGGTACATGCGCACACCTAGGGGAGGCTCGAACAAACACCCCCCCCCCACTTGCCGAAGTGGGCATGAAGAGGTGAGCCTCATAGAAACAAAAAAATGGAAAAAAGAGACCCGAGTCCACTGAAAAGCTGTATTTCAGGAATGCACTGTGCACAGCTCTGAACATAGGCCGTTTGTTTTTAGTAAAAGGTCAACATACCCAGATTTTTTAGCACCCCCCATATTTTAGGATGGGTGCGTGGATGAGGCAAGTGAACCTTGCAAATTATTGACCTGTAGCCATACGAGATTTCAAAAGCCGGAGCTTCCAAGAATTACTACGAACATAGACATAAGCACACACAACCAATGCCATACCGAACTTGGGAAATGATTACACTTTGCCTTGGTAGTCTCCCCCCTTGCATTGATCACGCTGACTGACAAAACCTAAGAAGATCCTTACAAAAATGAACTTAAGTTTTCATCGAAAAACTTAAGTTTTCGGTCTAAAAAACTTAAGTGTTCATTCGCGAAAACTTAAGTTTTTTTCGAAAACTTAAGTATTTGGAACAAGTTTTTTGGAACGAACTTAAGAGCAATTCCAAATAAAAACCAGATGGTGGGCCATATATGCAAAATCACCAATTTTTTTGAAACATAGCATGTCGGATGACCTTGTCAAAAGAAACCTGAGCCTGAGTTTTTAAGAGTTTCCGAGTTCTTTTAAACCCTTTTTGCGACCACTTTGTACTTTTTCCGAAAAATAGCAAATAATAATACTTGGTAGTAGGTGACTTTTTGTCAGCAACAACACATCATCGCTTCATGCTATAGAAAAAAATAACTATATAGCAGAAAGAAAAAAGAATAACGTACAAGAAAAACTAGTTCGGATGGATTTTTTAAATTTTTTATGTCCTCTCAATTTAGCCTACAAAAATGTCATTTTCACTGCTTATTGTTAAGGCCATTTTTACGCATTTTTATCACTCTCCCAAATCTATATCGGATTCTTTTGGAACATGAGCTAACTTCCATCTGTTACTGCTGTCTTTGTTCAGTCCAACGCAAGAATAAAAAACCTTGTCTCTTTCATAGTTTTTGTGTTGTCAGTTTTTTACATAACTCACTTAACACACTTTTCTGCCAATCTGTGACTGTCAGGTTGAGTAAAAGACTCTAGGAGGCGCTACTCGATTGTGCAATTATCTATCGACCAAGATGCCAAATAGTAAACAAATATCATTCGTTTTGCTACATTAGTGACGAAGGAGATCATGGGAAGCTGTATGACAGATTTCTTCTTCGCGGATTTTCAATTTTGCTGGTGCAAAAATAAAAATTTGTTATAGTATTACAGAAATCAGAAAAGTCAATTTTAATGAACTTATGAGTTAATAATACAACCCCATCACCATCTCATACTTCAGAGAAGCAGGTTTTATTCTTATTAAGGGTGCCCATTACCCATTGCTTGGCCAGTTTTCAAACACCGTAACTGACTAAGAATCCCACGCACTGCCTGCAGTGCATGCTGGACCATTTTCAGACCTCCTGGACAAATCCATATATATGCGCATGAAAAAGTCCTATAAAACTATTAGCAAAGTTCATACTAAAACTAATGAAGATCTTCGAGATCACACGTGAGAAGAGGACTGTGGATACGAGCAGAAGTGTCGTGTTATTGGACATACAAAGTGTCACGCAATGCTTCTTTTACTACACAAAAGCGACCGAGCATGGTGGCAGCGCGCCAGTGGAATTTGCAATTTCAGAAAAGTAACAGGTACGATATTTACGATTGAAAACATAGTACTTTCAGTGATATCCAAGATACCGGCTTTCCAAACCAGTAATTAAGCAATTGGGTGTTGTTGCGACTTACCAGCTAAAAGTTTCACAATATGAAAATTCCGTTCATGCGGCGGACTCAAAACCACAGTTTCTGGAAGGTATGCTAGGTTTAGTGTATGATGCATTTCTACACAACACTTCAAAAAACTGCATTTTGTTTGAAGAAAACAAGAGCTACTGAAACACAAAGTCTTTATATTTTGCTCAGTACACATGTCTAAGATAGACGTTTCTCAAAACTCGATAATCACTCCTTTAAAATTCTCAGTAGTTTCAATCATGTAAAAGGTATGCTTTACCAGTCTCAAACTGAACATAAAACAAAAAACGCTAGTAAAAAGTGACAGAAGACTTCAATGTTGACCATCAGTGGCTTGGATTATTTTCCCCAAACGGCCACCACTCAAATCTCCCCCATGGAAGCCCCTAATTCGCGTCATATTCCATTTTTTTTCAAATTTCGCGCAGGGTGGACCCCAGTCCCCTAGCTACGATAATGATGACCACAACAACATCGTAAGAGTAGACAACAACTAAAACATGTTCATAATTTCCTACAGTTTATGATGATAACTCATTCATGACTTCAAGCTCAACTCCGTCATTGAGGGAAACTCGTGGGCAGCAGCAGCATCAGCATCTTCAATATACTGCATATTTCCGATTCGAGACGCGACAACCATACGGTAAAAAATCCAGCAATCTGCTACTCCGACAGCAACTCTACAGAAGAGAAAACTTTTCTTTGTTTATTCCTGGCTTCTTGCACCATCTTTTCACAACCTCAGCTGGCTGTTGTTTTCTGCCTGACAGTTCACCCTCAGAAAATATATCACTGGTTAAGTCTTTACCTTCTCAGAGAAGCGGACCGCTTTTCTAGTACTTTTCAGGGCCCAATCCTGCGGCGACTTGATCAACAACGTAAACAGCTGACAACTCAGGTGATGATACAGCTGTGGTAGTGGATAAAATCTCAGATTGTCTTGAAATGTGGTCGAACTGAGTCTCGTTCTGGAGGGATGATGAATGAGCACCAACATCCAAGTGCTCACTTAGCTCAGCATCTGTAGGAAAAGATTTCGAGCACCCATAGTGTGTGCATGTGAACTTCGTATGACGCTCACGGGATACCAGCCCCTACTCAACCCTTGGAGTTGTAAAACACTCGAGTTTGCAAGGTCAAGACTTTTCAGAGGCAACAGGTTACATGACTTGTTGATGACAAGTTTTCCCTCCCCTACTCTATGGGCCTTCCATGCTCGAATGCCATCTACGGAATACTCAAAGTTTGTCAGCAAATTTATCCCTGGGATACTGTGCTTGGGAAGGACCTTTGTGGCATTCACACTACAGGACGACACCTAACAGCCTTTGACATCTCCTCTAGACTCTGGCGCACGTTTCAGGTCGACTGCATTTTGAACGTTGTTGCCTTCATTGACGAAGTACTTGGCATGGGCCTTCAAGGGTGCGATTTTCCTGTCACAGATGTCTTTTCCCTTCTGACTTTCACTAAAGTCGTAGCGCAGAATGGAGATGCCGGTGTTACCAGTTATGTAGAACAAATGAATCAGAAGGGCGGCTGAATGGTAACAATTGGCATTGTCGGAGCGTAGGAAAGCTTCGTTATTTGTGGATCCCTAGCTTTCACCTGCCTTAGCACATCTAGCTTTAAACAGCAAACAGTGAAAAAGTCTTGCTTGCAGGCATCTAGAGTATGGATGTAAGTATGTACCTGAAATAAAATAATTATATAACTCAAATAGGTAAGCTAGTTTAAAGAACTACCTTATTATATCTTATTACCACCCCTAAACCGCAGTCACACCAGTCAACTTCAAACATGGTTCGTCTCAACATGGTTATTATATCTGTAGCTCCTTCAAAA
>NMRA01000089.1:967589-1036690 GCA_002633005.1 Phoronis australis
AAAGTGGTCTTGGAGTTTTCTCCCCTGCTGGAAATTTAATTGTACCTATGAGTTGCAAATTTCATTTTCTTACTAACCTTACATGAGTCTTTATGACCATCAATGTCAAACTTTGTCACCAATTTTCTAAGTCTGATTTTTTGCCGTTCAAAAAATGCAGTTTTACTGACATGAAAAAATGCAAAATATGACTTTATAGCCAAATAGGTCATATCTCGGTAACCAAAGGTCGTTGAGTGCAAATATTGCAGCAGTGTAATTTGGGCCAGCATCCCAACACATGCACAAAGTTAGTTCTGTATGAATTTTTGAGTATATAGTGATTTTTCATTTTCATATGGTTTTTATATGGAATCATGGGAAAATGGGAAACCTCTCTAAAATATACTAATATCTCTAGACATGGCGGATTTTCAACACCAAGAGTTAAGGTTGGCACTGTATCTAGTGAAAAGCCTCAACAAAGTTCCCTTGTACCCAGCAAGGTTACTCGAAATTTTTGCTACAGACGCAGAACTAGGTCAGTATTTGGATGTGGGTAACCACACTGAACATTTACAGAGGGAAACCACGTATGACCACATCGCACGACAGTGGTCAGAAATGCTTTCAGATGCAAGAGCCGGAGCGTCATTCAGAGGCATCCTCAGAGTACTATTTGGATGAGACGAATGCTGAAGCAATAGGTAAAATGGTAAAAGGTCAACAAGATGTTCAGTAAAGGTTAAGAACTTTCTGATGAAGGAGATAAGTCAGGTAAAAACGTTCACCCTCGGAAGTGCCAAAATGGAGAAAACATTACGAGAACCCACTGGTAAAGTTTTTACCTGTGATATTAAGTGAATCGCATATTGATGGACTTTTTTCGAGGTTGTCTGCAGCAATGTTTATGACGATGAAGATGCTGTTATATCGTCAGATTTACTGAATGAAGTGGTAAATGAGCTCAACGTTTAGCCTAGTTTTGTAGCATACCAGTCAAATATGTGTGATATATGAAGTCGAGACCGTTACTTCTGTTTACTTCATGTCTGTCATGAATGAGTTATTTCTCGTGAATTATTTTCTATTGACTGTGAATGTGTACCTTTTTTTACCACCGATCCACACTGACAGAAATATTCAGCGTTAGGGTGCCCGGTGTGTGGGAGGAACAACAAATTTCTGGCGACTAGTGGCGACTAAAATTTGTAGAAACCAGCAGGGACATTACAATATGAACACAAAGTTACAATGACTATTGACAAGTTGAAGGATTTTTTGCACTGAACACCGTAGGGGGCCATATCCACCTTGGGTGCCTTCCTTTGCCTGTGGCACGAACAAGGCACATAGAAAACAAGGCAGGGGTGAGTTCAGGAACACCAGAACCTCTCTAAAATTTATCCAAAACCACGTGTTCTCATTTAATATGCAGGGCAATATCTTGCGAAGTATTGAATTATAGCAAGGTCCTCGTGTTACTGCTCTTATTCTAGATGCGTCTTCAGTCTCTACGTAAAACAAAAGCAGCGCCATCTATCATTTAGAACCACGCATGCCAGTTGATTTATGTTACATATTTTTTGTAATAAGCAATATTCATCAATGCCGTTTTCAAAGAATGGTACTTAATAATGCTGTCTGCCTTTTCTCCAAAATACAAGGTTTTTATGTCGTGTTTCGCATGCTAATCATATGTTCCAAGAGCCCCCTATTGGCAGCAGAGGCAACTGAGAACATGCAAAAGGACGAAGTGCAGTTGGTGTAATGCTTCGTACGAAAAAACTACATTAGAGGCAAGATTTTTTATTTTAGATTATGAACAGGTTAGGAATGACTAAACAAATTATTACAAAGTCAATTTCAGGAAAGGTGCGTTATGGCTGCTACAGAGTGCCAAATTTGGCCGAAAATGGCTTCAGTGAAAACCTGAAAAAATAGTCGTTTTTGCCTCACAAATTCAAAACGTACGAATTTAAAAATGGATTTTGAAAGTTATGTCATTAAATTATTCATCCACTGCGCTTTCAGTTCGTATTCTTCATTTGTTTTGATTTTACCATACATGCTAGTAAAATGCATTCAAACATGCCTACTTCGACGCCCAATGTTGTTCCAAAATGGAGGTACAGGTCATAAAAAGAAAAATAATGAATGAAAATTCTTAGAAAGTGAGGTTTTTCTACATCTCAACAAACCAAACTCATGTGCTAAGTTTCAAAAAAATCGGTGATTTTGGGTATAGACTCTACCTGTTGGTTTTTATATGGAGTCACTCTTAAGTTTTTCAAAAACTTAAGTTCTGAAAACTTAAGTTTTTCAAAAACTTAAGTTTTCAGAAAACTTAAGTTTTAAAAACTTAAGTTTGTTCCAAAAAACTTGTTCCAAAATACTTCAGTTTTTGGAAAACTTAAGTTTCAGAAACGTTTTTGAAAAACTTAAGTTTTGGAACAAGATTATAGTAACAAACATAAGTCATCAAAAGTTAAGTTTTTGAAAACTAAGTTTTCCGAACATAAGTTTTCAAGGAACTAACTTTTAAAAACTGAAGTTTTCTAAAAGCAATAAGTTTCAATAGGACAGGCACTCAAAAATTTCGACTTTCACTAAAACAAGAGTGGAGTACAGTAACAAATTTAATGATTCTCATCAAGATTTAACAAACTATAGTTCTATTAACATTTCATTAACAGTGATTAATTGCAGAAAATAAAATGCACTTCCCAAAATACACTAGTTCCTTAAAATAAGTGAACATAAGTGAAATATCAAAATCTTAAAAACCAGAAACATTTCAAAAATCAGTTCATCAAGTGTCATGCATACAATGCAGTGAAAACTAAATGAGCCTAACAATATTTTCATATTTGTATCGTTCTCGGTTTATGACAATTTTTGCAGTAACTGAGGGAGCAAAACGGAATGTACAAACAGAGAAATCACTACCAAATCATGAAACACAACCAAAGAAAATGTGATTACATAGCCAGGAAGGACTACAACAAAAGTCTACGTTTCAACAGCAGACTTTTTCAACTAAAATTACAGCAATGACACCAAGAATAACAAACCACTTAATATGCAAAATCCAAGAATATCCGCAGAACAAAAGCATAACATGAAACGTAAAAGGTAACTAAAAGTTTATGGACAACGGACACAGGTCTGATTTTGGGAAAAACAATCCTTATGCTAGAAATAGTGCCTAGAATCACCAATAATTGTTTTCAACCTTAAAAATATCAATTTAAACGTCAAAGTTTCGTTTAGTTGACAATCATAATAACAGTAAATCCAATACACTCCATGGTGCGAACAAGTTTCACTAAAAGTAACCCTCAGTACAACCTGGTTATACGAAAGCTACTGAACTTCATACACATATCTATAGGGCCTTTAATACTAACATCGACACGTCGAAGTTTTTGGGAGTTAATGTCAGTATGAACGCTTAAACTTTGGTCCTGGAAGGAAGTTAACAGCGCCAGTTAACTTCGTACTAAACAAGTTTTTAAAATTACAAAAACTTAAGTTTTGTGATAAACTGAACATTTTGCCGAAAAACTTAAGTTTTAAAACTTAAGTTACTTTTAAAAACTTAAGTTTTTCCACCAAAACTTAAGTTAATTTCCAAAAACTTAAGTTTTTTTGCCAAAAACTTAACTTTTCAGCGAAAAACTTAAGTTCATTTTTATAAGGGGACAAACATATAATAGAGTAATAGCCTGTTGTGAACGTTTTGGCTTCCTCTGATTGACCTTTCAGAAGTATATTACGCGTTAAAAGCTTAGATAATTCAAACACAGAATTAGTCCACGTCGGTATGTGACAGAGTGACTCTTTAGTGGCTGACAGTAACAACTGAACTTAACACGTTCATTGGAAATCACAGCACCGATTGTGACCAATATCGACTTTAGAATGCTCTACGGCAATAACCTGACTTCCAAAACTTCTGAAATGTCTTTTTCAGGCTCTGCTCGTAGCAATATAATCTTCATTGTCGCGGGCTAGCCGATACACGACTTTTTTCTTCGTAGATGACTGTCGGTTGTAAAATTCAAACAGTTGACTTGGGTGGAAACTGCCTTACGAATAAAAATAAGGAAAATTGCACGTTTTTTAAAGAATGGCACGAGTTCTATTGATTACATTGTACTGATCAGGTGATTATCTCACGGGATAAACATTGGGTGCACATTTACTGCTGTTGGTTACCGGATGTTCGTCTACATTAAATTCACAAGACCTGTGGTAAAGATTACGTAATTGCACTAATTCTGTACTGACCAGGCTAAACGTTCGCCGTGTTCTGGTTTGTATCTATGTAAATTTTAAGAAAATATTCGGGCAAAATTTTTAGGAGATTATGGGTTTTGCATGAGTAAACAAGAAATTTTTGTTGGAAAAGAATGGGAAATTTTCGAACAAACAATATTCAAATTTTAAAAACTTGAAAACGTAAATTTTCATCACATAGAAACCTTAGAGTTTTTAGAAAATTGAAGTTTTCCACATGAAAAAACTCCAGTTTTCTGAAAAATTTAAGAAGTCAGGAAAACTTAAGTTTTTTAAAATTATAAAAACTTAATCTTTGTGATAAACATAAGTTATCACAAAAACTTAAGATTTGTAAGTACAAAAAACTTAAGTTTTTTAAAATTATAAAAACTTAATCTTTGTGATAAACATAAGTTATCAGAAAAACTTAAGATTTGTAAGTACAAAAAACTTAAGTTTTCATGAAAACTTAAGTTATTACTTGAAACTTAAGTTTAAATGTGAAAACTTAAATTTTACACCTGAAACAACTTAAGTTCTCTGAAAAACATAACACTGTGCTGAAAAAATTAAGTTTTCAGCGAAAAACTTAACGTCATTTTTGTAAGGGTGCTCCATATTAAGACGCACACAGAAAGACATTGAACGGCCACAAGCTGAAATAAAGTTTATCATATCTTCCTCACAAGCTTCATATTCTGTACAATGACTCATCATAGTTGCAGCTACCAACACAAGGGCAATGCACAAATGATGTGTGGTTTATACTTTAACAACAGGTGTCACCGGTGCACCATATAAAGACGCACATAGAAAGGCATAGAACGGCCACAAGCTCAAGCATTTTAAATGGGCATATTCTTGTGGTACATCATATTATTAAAATATCAATATTTATTTCGTTTTTGATGTTTTAAAAAAAGACAAAACATGATACTACAGCTTTGAAACTCCAGTATAAAGTACAGAATTGCAGTGAGAAATAAAACGACTGAAAGCAGAGACACTGTGGCAACCAAACGCCTTCTAATGATTGACAGCGGAAAATATTTTGAACGTTGCAACATTTTACATGCATTGTATATTTCTTTCTGAATTGAAAGGGCCAACTTCTCTCGTTCTTTAATTGAGGATCCTAGTAATCTTACAATATGGGTGTCCAAACTTGTGAAATTTTCATTGACAGAGCGTCCAAATGATAAATTGTTCGTCCTTGCCAGGTCCCAGGACGTACGCTGTATGAAGGCATGGATCCCGAGCTAATTAATAGTACTGAACACAAAGTACACATGTGTGAACCATGTGCCCGTTTCAGCAAAACTGACTTAGCTAAGAGAAATTGTATTTGTTGTAAATTTTCAAATAAAGGTTAAGTTTTCGCAAAACCAGTCCACGAAGAGATCTTAAGTTTGACTTAAACGTTTGGCATATTTTTCTTAATTAACTTACCGAATGTGGAAGTTGCAAAGTTTGGAAATTAAGAAGTCGTTTGTGGAACATGCCCCAGCTCTTTGTGTCTAACACAACCGATGATAGTGGACATGACATCACTGACAAGTGACAAGTCAACACACCCCACCAAGGAAGCCAATGTCAGAAAAAAGGAAGCGAATTAATAACCTGAGTCTCTCAACGATCACTGCTTTTCGTCAACATCGTCCCTGCCAGTGCCTCGAGTATATCAGATTGAATCACGTATGAAAACTGATGTCGCATTTGGCGAGAAAGCCTCTAGCTCAGGTCGCCAACGACAATTTCAGTTCGCAAAATGCGAGCTTTTTCTCGCCAAGTCGGTGCCTGTATCCAATTCGGGCGACGGCAGACGTGTGGGAGAAAAAGAACATCAACCTGCTTAACTGTCAGCTCCTCTTCAAAGATTATGGTCTGCATTGCTGGCCGCTCACTGCACCTTTAGTACCTCAAGGAGCGCATTTCGACTGTCACTATACTGCAAATATGCACAGGAAGGAGTCTTAGAGATGTGCACAGCGCTTTTTCAGGTCCCTGTTACATGCCAAGTGCAACACCACATCAGAGCATGTTTCCTGTGTATGGGTATCTATGATAAGTACTGTAGGAATAACCATAGGCTACCATGTCAGGACTTGTTTCCAAAAAAAAACAACTGGGAGTCTTATGGCCATCTATCAGTGGACAGCGCCACTGCACTAGCTACATAGTTAACAGTGAAAGCTGCTTGCTCGGTATCTGTCAGAATAAATATTGATTGATTAGTTAGTAAGTATAGATCCATTCTAAGTTGCCAAAATGTGTGCATATGTACATTTAAATCATGGGGTCAAACTTGTCGACATGTACTTTAACGCGAAAATAAATTTTTAAATGGTGTTTACAACTTTGGGTTCTGGGGTCGAAGTGCTCTAGGGATTGTAGGAAATTCTGAGAACAAATTGTAACAGCCAATGATATGATTGTATATGATCATGTGGTTTTAATTAACCAATCACTTAATAAAACAAGTAGAATATTATAATATGGGCTTAAGTCAACCAGATGAGCTATAGTAGTTGAAGCATAAAGACTTGCTACAGTTTACAGATAAATTTTAAGACAGAGAAAGGATCTTGGCAAGGGCAAGGGTTAACGAACAGGAAGTTACCTAAGAGCTTGCCATTTGCATCGTGGGTAGAAAGATACTACCTGAAGTGTTGCGTCACCCGCCAGAGACTTTGACCAGCAAGAAGAATCGCGGGTAGAAGAAATCGCCTGCAAGTTTTGCATCACCAGAGACGGTGACCATCAACTACACTGTCGCTATAAATGGTGTGTAGTTAAAAGGTTCACCAACAGGACAGTCATGGCAGATGAGACATTTGATTATTTTGGTAAACTGATTGAAGTTATCTTTAAAGAGGACACTAGCCTAGTTGCTCTTCTTTGTAGTTGATTACCTAATCAACAACACGTTTCACTTCCCTAATTAGGGGTTATCGTATAATAAATTAATAACTGGGTTAAAATATTCACTTTCCTTTTACGCACAACCTCAAAGCATACAGTAAACATCACGGATTTTTGCCCAACCGGTCGGCTGGAAGTTTACGACCAGTCGTGGACTGGCCGGCAAATTAGCCGACCGTTCGGCTAGTTTTTGCCGACCGCCAGCCGACCGCAGTGCCGACCTATCAGGCGACTTCCCAGCCGACCCTTCAGCCGACGGGAATTGCCGACCGTACAGCACACATCACGAATTTTTGTCCTACCGGTCGGAAATTGGTCGACGACCGGCCGTCGACCGGTCATCTAGCCGACCAGCAGCCGACCAACAACGGTCGGCTAGGAGCCGTCTGCTGAGTCGCCTCTGTGGTCGGCACTTGGGTCGGCTAAAGGTCGCGTAGCGTAGACGACCAATTCGGATTAAGCGTGTCCTTTGTCGGCAATTACCATTTTATGACTTAGCGGGTGAACTTTGGACAAACAAGCATGTAACTGTTCGCTGTTCGCCGAACAGCGAACAGTTAAATGTAAACGGTTTACCACTGGCAACTCCGGTCTTGACATCGGTTTATCAACTTTTGTTGAACTATTGAATGGAGGTAAAATCGAACCAACCTACAAATACGAAGTGCGTGGCAATACACCAGCCGAAAACCTTATGTTGAATTAATGAGGGCGTGGTAAAATCAAACGTTAAGTGATATAGCGGAAAAATAATTTCTAACTTTATATATGATACTTTTTATACAGTATATTATGCATAAAAACAAGCATGAAATTTGAAATTTACAGCAAAATTGCATAAAACTCAGAATACAACACTGGATATTTTACGACCTCAAATGTTTTCTTGCCGCGGATTTTACAACAAGCAGCACGCATTTGCGCTCATCCGTTATTGCTCTTGATCATCACATCATCACGCTGTATATTGCGCTTTACCACAGATAACTATTGTTTATTTCTGTATAATTTCTTAATATGTTGCTACACCAATAGAACCCAAGTTTATTTTAGGAACAACATAAACAATGGTTTGAACATAGTGCCGATATTAAATCACGGGCGCTTGAAAACGGAGACTGTGATCGGTTTATCGTGTCATCCATCATCCATCATCATTCTGAAATTGTAGACACTTTCGCAGGAAAAAAAACTTTCGAAGCTAGAGCCTTCCTATCTAGGCTGCTAGCTGTGAAGTCTGTTTTCAGAATACAGCAAGGTGTCACTGCGTATTGAGCTCAAACAGACTTCGAAACTTCATACAGCCCGGATAGTTACATGTACGCTTGTCACCTCCTCGAAAAGCTTTTATCAACATGAGCTCAAGACCGGCGAGTGTGCATGCAAACTCTGGATGTCAATTGCTATGAAGTTGCCCGTTACAGCCGTTTAAACGAAAAACACCCGACGTCTCTGCCTTTTGTAACGAAAAAGAGTATGTCTTCGTTTTGAAGAGTTCATACGTGACACGCGCCACTTTCTGTTTTTTTTTCGACATCTCCCATTAGATGGTGACAACATCTCAGCAAAATTTGTTCTAAAATTTGGTTCACTGATATCAAAAAAATATAATGAAGTGAAACCAATTTTGATCATTTGTCGTGACGTTTACGCAATCTCGAGGGAGAACGTTTGATTGAAGAATCTGGGAAAAAGAAACTGGCTAATAGGTGACGCAATATTTCATTGCGCCTGAAGTCGAAGCAAAAGGTCACACCAATAATTTTAGCAGCAGAATAATTGTAGAAAACCAATTTTTGCAACGCTGGTAAATAATTTGGATTACTCTAGGAAGATTTTATTCGGTCAGTTTTTACCCACAACGGCCTAAATTAGTATAGGTAATTTAGTAAACAGCTCCGCACCAAGGCTAGAGCCTTCCGAGTCCTTTGGCGTAAGAACACAATACTTGGCGTTTCGCGTATACTCCAGGCGGTAAAACTTTAAAAATAATATTTTCGGGGTAACCTGGTACAGGTTATCCTAAAAAAGTAGTCTGTGTTTTCATGTAGAGCGTAAACATTATTAAAGCCAGTGATTCAAAAAGAACACTCTCGCAAACGAAAACTCACACAATTTTCAGCTCTATTACCCTGGTTAAAAAACAACTTCTATAAGATTATTGCATCGGATTCTAGTGATCACCAGGGCAAGTCAAAACTCTTAAGGGGTCGCAATTTCAAACCTTTGGCATGAATCAGTGATATAAAAATGGAATTAGACCGACTTTAATTCATCAGCAATGTAGACACAACAGTTACAGACACTGACTGCGTTTGTTAACATCTTGTGGCAATGATGAAAATAAATGTTTCTACTATGATTGATAACAAGTTTTACTCTGATGAGGTATGATGCAATATGCATATCTAATATGCAGATCGGCAGTTGCAAAAATATTTACTGGGTTTAATGAATCCGTTTGATATGAACCACTGCAAAAGTATGATTACTAATTGTACATTCGAAGCATGCCTCATTGGAATAAAAACATACACATGCTTGATGATTCTGGGAGTACCTCTATTACAGGTATGGATGAAGATACATAGTTGTTAAGCCATAGAGGGTAATAAGGCTTACATAATGTCACACTGAGCCATCTACACAAGGCATATACAAAGGATACAGTATTTCAAAAGAAGCCACAACTACTCATTTTTCATAGTCATAACTACTCATTTTTCATAGTATTACTCAATCACGATCTCCTAGATTTATATAAGAAGTTACACGGTACGCTGCTACACAACTTGCTCTCCCACATTTATGGGAGGCCTAATTTGCAACATTTAACGACATATATTTTCTATGCAAGATTAAAACCAAGCAAAACATGGTAACTCTCCAGGACCAAACATAAATATCTCAAAACCAGAAATTTCACTTAAGCAGGAATTAAAAAAATCTAATACATTGAGATGGTTTGCATACAGAAGACCAAAAAAAAACAAATAAAGACCAACATTCACCACGTCAAGACTGAAATTGATCACATCAGCACCTATAATTTATCAATGAGGACCAAAAATTCTTCACTTCAGAATCAAAATAAAATACGACCGAACTGAAAATTTAACAATACAGGTTCAAAAACTTACCACGTCAGTAACTTTACACGCCCGAACACCCCGTCACCATACCCAAGCATTGATCCTTCAAAGTGATAGTGTTTGTACTATACCAAAGGGCTAAATGTTCAACCTCTTTCCGACGAGACATATTATCTTGGAAACGCAGTTGAATTTCTTTCGTCTAATCCACGTTTTACAATAGATGCCAATGTATAGGTACACACTGGATTGTCATCATTGCATAATGGGTGACCACGTAGTCTCCGGGCATGAAAACAATTCTCTCCTGGCGTGATAAGTTTTCTGACGCAATAAATCATGGTTGTCAATTGTTTTTGATTCTAAAGAGATTTCAATTCCTGAATAGAAAATGTGTGTTCTAAAATTTTCCGCTTCATCTTTCCATTCAGCTAACTAGTGCACATCACAGTGTTTTTACTATCCCGTCGGCGGCTTCACTGCAACGAATCACTACTGGTACAACCTTCCGTAAATGATGTTCGTATTTTGCACATTTCTTCGGGGTAACAGTTTTCCAAGAGCTATATATGATCAATGGACAAGTTTCTGTTTGGTATTCGGTTTTATTTTCTTTCTCAGGTAGTCCTTGAGCTCATGCTCTGAATGTTTTGAAGACGCAACTTGATGGAAATATCGGCAATGTGGAGACACAGATTCCACAAGTGTGGGGATGGTCGTGGTAGTATAGTTGGGGGGTTACCCGGTTCTTGGTTGAACGGTAGATAGTTGGCTAACAAGGTAGCAACAGCAAGTCGATGGAGAGCAGCATAAAAAATAACACAGTCGTTGAGTTTCTACTGACACACAAAGTTTATTAACTCTAGCTACAATATATATAGTGAATAGAAATATGTGTTGGTTGTGAGTGCAAAACAACAACAATATTGAGAGTTCCGGTGATTTCATCCAACTCATAAACATGAATGGAGTCTGGGCAGCTGTTTGGCATATAGGGTTTCACTATGAGTGAGCACTGGTCAGTGAAATAGTAAACAACAACACACGATGTCCGAAATTGTTATATAACATAAACTGTTTTGTTGGGATAGTTGTACGTCATAGGAAATGATGAAATTTGCACTTAATTAACTTCATGAGAATTCATGACACTCCGCCGGCCGAAAAGATGAAAATATTCAAAATTTAACAATCCACTGTAAAGTTATGTTGCACTCAATCAAAATCACATCAAATTAAGATATACCATAAATAGAAGAACACAAACTATTCATATGGTTATGCACGGAATACATAGTCACTGCTAGATATACAATTAATCTGAATGTTCATCTTGGTCTTGGGTGAATAAACGCTTGATTCTTTCCATAGCGAATTTAGCTGCTTGACGCTTGGGTCGATCAACAGCTCCTTGATTGCTTTCCAAATCCGAGTTACCGTTGTTCATTACATGACTGTTTACTTCGAGCGGGTAGAGTTTAGCTATTGGTCGGTTTGTCAATCCATTCCTTGTCTTGATGATTGCTGAACGAACGAATCCGTCAGCNGTCACCTGTAAGAAGAAAGCTAGGTCCATTCCACCAGAGAGCGCTTGTGTCGAGACTTGAGGCTGAAATGCCTCTAATTAGCAGATCAGCAGGGTTCTGTTTGGTTGGGCAATATTTGATTGCATCAAACTTCTGTTTTCTAATTTCTCGTACTCTGTTTTCAACAAAAATTGGCAGTGTTTTGTCGCAGAGTATCCAGTGTAGCACAATTTGACTGTCAGACCCCAAGATCGTCTTCGTTATTTCCAGGTTTGTAGAGAGAGCATTTTTCACAAAGGTCGATAATCTTGCGCCAATCAAGGCTGCCATCAATTCCAATCGTGATAGGGTGATTTCTTTAGTCGGTTTGACTCTCGTTTTTGCCATAACTATAGACGTTTCTTGGCCTGCTTTGAGGTAGACTGCTGCGCCATATGCAAGGGTGCTGGCATCACAAAATACATGAATTTCAACCTGTTTCTTCACAGGGTTATTGAAATATTGGCGTGAAAGCGTAATTGATCGAGCTGCAATCATGTCCTGGCATATGGTGTTCCATTGATCACACAGTGTGGGTGAGAGGGGTTCGTCCCATGTCCATTTCTCTATACCATAGTTGTTGAATTAAAATCTTCGCCTTGACATGTATTGGGGACAGGAATCCGAGAGGGTCAAACAGGGCGGACGTGAATTTGAGTATTTGTCGCTTGGTCACTTCACTTCCAGGTTGAGTTGACTGTGGTGGATACATTATGTAATCTGATCTTGTATCCCATCGGAGGCCAAGGACATTGACAGTTGGACTGGTGTCAGCTGTACCATCTGCAGCTATTCTTCCCTGTAGAATGGGGTCATTTGTGGCCCATGACCTTAATTTGAAGCCTGCCTGTTGCATAACATCATTGGCTTTGGTGTAGTATTCCACTGCCAGTTGAGAGGAATTTGTTTGGTCGTCAGTTGATGTAACACCACTTAGAATATTATCCACATAAATATTCTGTTGTATGTCGCTTGTCACAGGATCAGTATAGGTGTCCAAATGTGTCTTAATGACAGAGTTCAGAATGAATGGACTAGAGCGGGAACCAAATAAAACAGACTTGAATCTGTACACTTTAAATGGGCTATCTGGATTCGCTGGGTCTGTTAGCCATAGAAATTTAGTGAAGTTGCGATCGTCTTCATGTAAGCGGACATTCAAAAATGCCTTTTCAATGTCGCTTGTCAGAGCCACTGTCTTCGTACGGAAACGTATCAAGATTGAAACGAGATCGTTCAGTAGGGGTGTACCTGTTTCCAGACAGTCGTTAAGCCTGGGATTACGTTGCGTGGAACAGCTGCAGTCATAAACCACTCTGATTGGTGTTGTCGCGCTGTCTTTGGTTACTGGGTGGTGGGGAATGTAATGACCAGTGTTACGGTCATCGTCCACAACGGGTTCTATGAAGTCCCTCATCAGCTGGTCATTGATGACATCATTGTAGATTTCTAGCGTTTTCTGGTCCAGGCGTTTAATCATCGATCGCGTACGAGCTTGAGTAATAGCGTAGTTAGTGGGCAGGCGGGCATGGTCAGCCTTCCATGGTAAGCGGGCTATATATTTCCCATTGTCATCACGTGTGATATTGTCAGCGCAATAGGCATTGAAGTGAAAACCTGCGTCTTTAGTGTTGTCACTAATGCCAATTGTTTCCAAATCCCAATATTTGGATTTGTCGGGGGTGTCTGTTGAGACTCTCATACAAGTCGTAGTGTTCATGTGGGCATCAGTTGCGGCCACAGGTACGTTCGTAGGCCCACACAACAAATAGCCTAGTTTCGATTTTACAGCAGTGGGTCCTGGACCTCTAATTACGTTGTCGTCAACAAGATTATAGTAGTAGTCAGATCCAATCAACAGGTCGATTTCAAAATCTTTCGATGGCTCATGTTGGGCTAGTGGTAAATATCTCAGATAATCATGATGATGCAGTACTTGGGGTCGGTAATTCTTAACAGGTGTCGATATGTGGGGCACAATAACAGCAGATAAAGTCAGTTTACCTTGGTTTGTTGTGAGTTCAATAGTACCAGCTGGTTTTTCCATTGCGGTAGTTGTTCGTTCTCCAAAGGACCTGTTCAACTAGGAAAGTCATCCTGTCAGCAATTGGTGGATACCCAATTTCTCTGCAACACGGTGTGTCATGAAGGTGCGTTGAGACCCATCATCAAATAATACGTTAACTTTTGCATGGGCTGATCCTCTTGATATGGTGGCAGTAAGATTGGTCCTGATGTGGGCGTCAGCTTCACATGTGTATCATGGGGGGTTGGACTCGTAGGCGTCTCGGCAGAGGATTTCGTTAGTTGAATCAACGGAGAATTCGGCGACGGTGGTTGATTCATGGTGGCATTGCACAACGAGGTGTGGTGTTTCTGTCCGCAGTTGCGACAGGAAAACTTGGATGAGCAATCTCGTTTCAGGTGTCGGTCAGATAAACAGTTGAAGCACAATCGAGCTTGTTTCACGATGTCCTGTCGTTTTTTGACATCGCTCACGGATGTACACTGATTAGCAGTGTGACCTTGGTTACAAAAAATACATCTGGGTGAGCGCTGAGACAGCTATCTATGTTGTGGGTTCTGGTGGGTGTTGGTCCTCGGGTTGGGATACTTCGGTGGTGTGTACCTCGGCTGAGGGGGGCGTCTATTGCCACTTGAAGTTGAACCATAATTTGGTCTTGGGCGATTCCCAGTATAAAAGGTAGAAGTTGTATAAAAATCTGTACTTACATCAGTAGTTGTAAAATTTCCAGTTTGGTTGGCCTTGATCTCCTTGTCAAGGGCATTCATCATTTGTTGGACGGACCATTTTTCTCCGACATGGTCACGATTTAATTGAATTTGCACATCCTTCGGTATCTTTTGGCTTATGATGGTCACAAGCACATGGTCTTGGGCGGCGACTTGTCCTAGGGTCTCTAAACCACGTAGGCACATGTTAACACTGTCGTGGAATTGACGTAAGTTGGCCACATCAGATGAGGGCGCAAGGATGTTCAGCAAAGCTGTAGTGTAATGAGTTACTAGATCTTCAGTGTTACCATACCTGTCATTCAGTTGCTTCAAGGCGGCTTCATAGGAATCGTTTGATAGTGGCAGACCTTCTATGACTTTGGCGGCGTCACCAGAGAAGTTTCTGGATCGGGACAAGAGTGGCATCTTTATGAATAACAGCTTCGAATGAGTGGTAGAATTCCAACCATTTCAGTTGGTCTCCAGAGAATACGGGTAGATGCAGTTTTGGGAGGTTGGTCGTCGTCTTGGGCGTGGATTTGATCGGTGTTGGCGTNCAGTTGCTTCAAGGCGGCTTCATAGGAATCGTTTGATAGTGGCAGACCTTCTATGACTTTGGCGGCGTCACCAGAGAGTTGAGCGCGTAGATATTGAAGTTTCTGGATCGGGGCAAGAGTGGCATCTTTATGAATAACAGCTTCAAATGAGTGGTAGAATTCCAACCATTTCAGTTGGTCTCCAGAGAATACAGGTAGATGCAGTTTTGGGAGGTTGGTCGTCGTCTTGGGTGTGGCTTTGATCGGTGTTGGCGTTGTTGTCGAGATATTTGACTCACTTGTAGGTGTGTTTTGACATGTATTCGTCTTGCGGTGGAATCTGATGTCCCGAAGCTGTTTTTCGACTTCATCCAAGTAGGACTGCATATCTTCTGCATAATTATCTAGTTGGTCTGGGTCGACGTATTGGGCGTAGTTGGTGAACAGTTCGGTCACTGTTTTGATCTTTCCGTGTAGAACATCCATGTATTTCGCGAGTTGTAGTGCTGCGTCCGGTGTGTCTTCGTCTTGTTCCATGAGGTTATGAGAGGCCTTCACAATCTGTGTGATTTGCCCTTTGATGGCTCTCCTTCGGAAGAAGTTCATTCTGGCATCTTGGCAGTTGACATCCATCTTGGGTCACTCGGCACCAGCATTGATGGAAATATCGGCAATGTGGAGACACAGATTCCACAAGTGTGGGGATGGTCGTGGTAGTATAGTTGGGGGGTTACCCGGTTCTTGGTTGAACGGTAGATAGTTGGCTAACAAGGTAGCAACAGCAAGTCGATGGAGAGCAGCATAAAAACTAACACAGTCGTTGAGTTTCTACTGACACACAAAGTTTATTAACTCTAGCTACAATATATATAGTGAATAGAAATATGTGTTGGTTGTGAGTGCAAAACAACAACAATATTGAGAGTTCCGGTGATTTCATCCAACTCATAAACATGAATGGAGTCTGGGCAGCTGTTTGGCATATAGGGTTTCACTATGAGTGAGCACTGGTCAGTGAAATAGTAAACAACAACACAAGATGTCCGAAATTGTTATATAACATAAACTGTTTTGTTGGGATAGTTGTACGTCATAGGAAATGATGAAATTTGCACTTAATTAACTTCATGAGAATTCATGACACAACTCTTTCTTTACGCAGATACGTTTTCTGCCCGTGGGCACCGACTTGCTGAATTCATCAACCAAACATTTATTTTTGAAAATGCCCTCAAAAGTGTACTTTTTGAAACCCCGTGTTGACCATAGTCGTCAGTGTAGAAAAACGAAATGAACAAATTTGTACAAACTGCTCAAAGCACTTTTGTGGACATACGGAAATGCCAACGTCTCTGTCTTACAACGCTGCGTGTGCTTGTCATTTCTGATAAAGCATTCTCATGCTGGAAAGTTTTCAAGACTGAGCCCCGTCTCAAAAAATGTATTTCTTCTTACAGCTGAGCACAGAAGAATTATTCTGCGTCTTTAGGACTGAAACGGAACCAAATCTCGAGTGGTGACTCATTAGAATGGACAAAACTCGGGGAGGGGTGGCGATACAAGCATGATTTTTTTATTTTGCGCCAAACATGTAGTTGCCACTTCTCATTCAGCGTCACTTACCACCTGAGGTGGCCAGATGATACGCTATAAATACCACCGGACGCTTTGCTTCTCAAAAGTGAACCTTGGTGTGTTTTCTATCATTATTTGCCATCGCATTCGCTTTACCAAAGATTCACGCACATATCCCTCGTAGTGGCAAATACCTCTTCACCACGTATTCACATCTTCCCGTTCACAATTGTTTGATTTTACATAATTTTTCAATATGTTGTTGACAGAAAATATTTATTTTTGGAACAACGTGAACGACCAACTGATAGGGGCTTACGTGTACATGTAACTAGCCCAGATTTTAACGTCACCGATACATGAAAACAGAATGCGCAAAGCTACAATTAATTGGCTGTAGCCTCAACAGTGGTCATTCCGTGTTTGATGTCACTGCCATAGTCCGTGGAAATCGTATCCATAGTATGATTTCGAAGTTAGAGCCATCGAAATACGTGGGTGTAGGGCATACTGGACGGTTAATTTCGCGTCTGTACTGCAAGGGTCAATACTATGAAAATAAAAACCCCGGAGTGAGAACTCTTCGCGGTGTAACAACTCACTCACTAATCCTTCATCATGGGCGTGTGATAGGAGACCGGTGAATATCTTAAAACACGCTAAAATGATACAGTTTGGCGTGACACAAACAAAATCAATTGTGGGCGAAGATTGCGATCAAAAGCCGCGTTTACAAAATGACTATACAGCGTTGTATTGACCGGGAAGCAACCAATCTAATACATTTGTTAAAGTCACGAGTCAAATTAAAGATCAAATATAAAGAAAACTTTCACGTTTTTCATCCAAAAACTTGTTGCATTGTCCATAATCCAATTTTTACATGACTATTACTGCTTGCCTTCAACCTTCGAATTAGTGGTGTCACACAACCGACGTGAACTCATGTAACCGAGACAGCAAAACTAGGTTAACCTATTTGACCCTGTGCTAAGACGAATATGCATCGACACGCAAAGTGGTATGAGCCTGACAACCTATTACGCAACTGCTACTCTAGCCTAAAAATAGCAGCCGACCAGCTGGTGGGCTGATGGCCGGTCGGCTAAAGGGTCGGCTGAAGGGTCGGCTGGGGAGTCGCCTTATGAGTCGGCACTGCGGCCGGCTGCCGGTCGGCTAATTTTTAGCCGACCGGTCGGCTAATTTGCCGACCGGTCGACAGCCATGCGTCGACCAATTTCCGACCGGGCGGACAAAAATTCGTGATGTGTGCTGTAATTGCCGACCGGCCTTCAACCGACCCGCTGGTCGGCTGCTATTTTAGGATAAAGAAGCAGTTGCGTAATATATCAAATAAACACAGATCAATCAGGAACCCCAACCGGGAATCGGACCACAGGTGTTTAGATTGCCAATCAAGTACAATCTATAGACCTGTGGTTCGATTCCCAATTGGGGCTCTTGTTTTTCTGTGTTTATTTGATATATTTCATTACTTGGAGTTAACTAGAATCCCGATGTAGTGTGTTCGTGCCCCAAAGGGCTCGTAAAGCTCTATCCTTGGTGCAAATTTGTTTACTAAATTGTATATACAAGTTAACACCGTTGTATAGGTAACTGCCGACCAAATAAAATTTCCCTTGGATTATCTAAATTATTGACCGGCGTTGCAAAAATTGCATTTCTACCACTATTCTGATGCTAAAATTGTGGTGTGATTTTTTGCATCGGCTTTCTGCGCAATAAAATACGACGTCTTCAACTATTTACCATTTTTTCCCAGACTCTTCAATCAAAAGTTCTCCCTCGAGGTTGCGTAAACGTCACATCAAATGATCAGAAGTGGTTTCATTATACGTTTTTATAATTAGGATATCAGTAAACCTAATTTTAGAACAAATTTTTGCTGCAACGCAATCATCTTCTCATTGCATATGTGGAAAAATTCTGGAAGTGGCACGTGTAGCGAATGCACTCCTTTCAAAACAACGACATAGTTTTATTCATTACTAAAGGCGGAGAATTACGCAAAAAAATGACGTTTGATATTTTTCGCTTAAGCACCTGTAGCGGAAAAAGTGACTGTCAATACTTACTCTCAGATATTGCATGCACACCAGCCTGTTTTTAGTTTATGGTAATACAAGTTTCTCGAGAAGATGACGAGCTGTCCGGGCTGTGTTTAATTTTGGGGTCTGTCGGAGCTCAATACACAGTGGCACCTTGCTGTCGTTTGAAGATTAAATTGATACAGCTAGGTGGCTGGATAGGAAGGCTCATACTTCGACACGATGTTTTTACTCCGAAAGTGACAACAAATTCAGAATGGTGTATTATTATCTTTGACACTATAACCGATCACATTCTTCCGTTTTCATTCCTCCATGTTCGTAATATCTACACTATGTTGCTTGTATATTGTTCCTTAAACAAAAGTTGGTTTATTGCTGTACAAACATATTAAGTATTCCTACAAAAATAAACAATAATAAGTCTGTGGGAAAGCGCAATACGCAACGTGTTGAAGTTATCATCAAGGTCTTACTTCATGAATACTGATTGGCTGCCGAACAAATACGGACCCTAATAAGGACAACGCGCATTCTGATTTTGTCAATTGGCACAAGTGACCAGCTTCGTTTATATCTGTCGTTAGCAACCAGAAACAACAAGCAGCCATTTTGACGGCTTGATTACATCAGATTTGATTTTGATCGGAAGTTTATTGCGTCTCTTTGATGCAACACAGATTGAAAATGGGGTAAAAAGAACGAGCGGTGAAGCAACCTTTTGAACTAGCGAAGGGGGAAGGAAATACATGTAACAGCTTTCAAAAGCACGTGAGGCAAATTCCACATTCAATAAGGCGCAAGTCAACGATTCGGCCAGTGTGTCTGGTTATAACGAATGATAATTGTCGTAGGACAGTTCAAACTGTATTATATCTGACTTTGAAAGAATTGTTCCAGACTCTACTTCCAGAAGAAAACTTACTAACGTTTAGTTGATACCCACGATAATAATAAGTTGAGTGGTAAGGAAATCGATATACAGACTGGTTTTTACTTGACCTGTTGACCTGTAGATGTTCCAGTTGAATAACAACATAACATGTTCCGGCCTGGGTGTTCTGCATTATTAAATCGTAAAATTGTGCCAATAATTAACCACAGAGATTCAGAAAATACATTGGAGAACAAGTCAATGCATCAAAGAGCTGTCTGTTTTTTTTTCGGAAAACTAGGGTCGAATCATGATAAGCAAATATGGTTAATTTGGAGAGATCTTGTTGCGGATTAGGTACATGCTGAATGCAGATTTACCTTTCTTGTAGTAAACTTTTGATGAACGTGCTTTCAACATGAAGCAGTTCATCTCCTTGTATTTTGACGAGTTCAACTTATGTTTGACAGTGGTGGCTCATCGCATACTGCTGTCAGGTGCAAGTCACATCTGGTTTAAAGTGTTGATCAAGAATAGTGATATCATGCTTAGCCCTGGTAGTGAGGTAGGGACTACCGGGACTAACAAATGATTTGTCATTGATCTGCAAGAATGATAGATGTTTTTAATGATGTTTTAATTAAAATGCAAAACAGGCTGATCATTGAGACTAAAAATCATTTGAACACCAATTCTGCTCAATTAGATTTAACAACTATGTACATGTGTTAGGCTTCAAATATCAATCTGGACATGTTGAATTTTAAACTTAAAACACCTAATTCTTTCGTCCAAAGCATTAACTGAAAAATATCCCCTTCGTTTTAGAGCTCAATTTCAGTTATTTGGACAGATCAAGCATGGTTGTAATGTTTATTCAGGGGCCTCGTTCATCGAAGGGGAAAGGTGTCTCTGCGTTCTGATAGGAGAACTTGTCTCCGGATGAGGGGAAAAATCTACCTCGCGATCACCATGAATAGCACACCCGCCCTGTTGTGAGCTCTCAAAGGCTCTGTTTATAGCAGCATTTTGTGCTCTTTCAAATTGTCAAACTGTGTGGTTACAGCTGATTTGAACTTCGAGAACTAATTATTAGTCATTTAGTCAAATTTTTAGCCCTCGTGGGGGAAGAATTTTGCGTGAGTTTTCAATATTTTTTATAAGGATTAAGGCTTATATTTGGAAAAAAAACTTAGAGGACTTGAGGGTCCAGTACTTTTTGGAAAGAAATGTATCATACATTGTAGTTCAACCCGTAGTCATTAAAACAGACTGATGGTCGAAGATTCACCGGTTGTTGATGTGACAACCGGCAACCGAGACACGACAAACTGTGATCAAACTTTCGAAAAAATATCAAGTTACCCTGAAACATTTCCCTTTGTCGCAGCGTATAGCAACTGCCCAACTCTTTTAAAAGGCGTTAAACGATTTTTAAAAAAGAGTTGAATGTCTGCGTCTTTCACCGTTCGAGCAATGTGGAGCACAAATATGCATAGTGAGCATTCTTTTGGAGAGCGCTTCTTGTCTGCTTGATTTAGGCGTATACAAGTCTATGGTCAAATATCGTGTGATACAAGGTGAAATGCCTCTCGTGTGGTTGGATAATATAACTGTTAGCGGCAATCAGTCATTACAAAGATATCGGGACTTCTGTAACTTAGTAGCGAGAGCATTAGACCGACTCTCTAGAAACCTGTGGTTTGATTTCGAGGTGGTGTTCTATAACTTTACCGTTATTTGATTTACATATATGCTGATCGTGAAATTAATTTCATTTTTCATTTTCAGATACCACTAATTCACCTGGAAGTGGAAGAGTTGTCGGTATGTCGATCACTTTTCTCGAAGATTAGGCTTATTCTGTTCTTTGGTGACATAGAGCTAAGCATACGTAACTAGAAAATTACTTTAAAGAGTTCCCACCATGCATTGAGGTTTCATTTGTCTAATATTAAGTGAATACCACTTTTAATGCCAAAGAATAGCAAAATTTTAAATTTTGAAGACAAATTAGTCATTTCCAACTTTCCTACCAAATGATGTAATGGGTGAAAGAGATCTGGTCACTTGTCAATCATTTGCAAAGGCAGAACACACCAGATCAGCAGACAAAGACTATCTTGAGCGATAACTGGACGATTATTATGCAGACAGGGAATTGAGAGGATAGCAGCATCACTCAAGTGCTTGAAGAATCAGAAGTAGAATCCGATTTCCCACTAAGTGATCTTTCCCCATATGTACTCGATCCACCTGTACGAGGAATGCTGCAGACATGTATGAGCCACAACCAACTGAACCAAAGGTTAATCATTTTCCAAAAATAGACACTGACAAAGGGGACAGTAGACCTAGGTCACTGGTATACACTATTGCCATGATGAACCCATGGTCTAAACACAATGCATAGGCGTACACGTGTCGTAGTAATCAATCTGGGCCTGGACCTTGGATCATTTGCACCAGAATTGAAGGAGTACTTTATAAAATTTGCAAATGCACTTACATGGCGGAAAGTACGTCATCATATTGGTCGAAATACTAGTAATGGGTCGGACAAAGTTTGGCTGCCAGCTGAGTCAGATGCTCCACACTGACACGCAACACTTACGTGCAGTGCACAAAACCGATCTCCTTTCTGTGCAACTTTCACGTATTCAGCAAATTTGAACGCGGAGAAGTACTCAGTCAAGTTGCTGTTATTACAGCCTTCACAAACGCACCTGTTTATGTTTGAAAGGGGGTCTATCCGAAGACTTTCCTGACAACTCGGCCCTAAGTATCGCTCTGGTAAAAACAACAATGACTGGGACGGTCTTCCAGTATTACGGACAACCCCATTAACAAAGGGATATTTTTGTCTTGTTTCTTAGCAACAGGTACACCAAATAGTATTAAGATGTACTGTTTTAATAATTTTTTGAAACACATGATCTTGGTGGGAACTTTTTAACGACAAGCAGTAACAGCGTCATTTACTCAACAACATAATTTCATTAGTTGTTGATATCTGTAAGAGGCATCAGTTGAAATATATCTTATTTAAGTAAAAATATATTGATCAGTCTCTCGGGAAACTAGGGCGCAACATCGTCACATATATATTGGTGGATAGGCGTACCTTTTTGTTCTCTTTGTTTTTTTTTCCTCATAATAAAGATACTGGCAAGACTCAACAAAAGGAAACAAGAGTGACGTCCCATAGGCTATAACCATACTACGTGCTTAAATGGATCGCACAAGTTAAACAATAGTTTGCAAAATACACATATCATGTGACTTGGATGTGCAATTACTTGAGGAAAATAGCAAATGCAAAAGGAAATCATACCGAATTAAAAGACTAACAAAACCTAAAAACTGACAAAAGCTTAACAAGAGAACAAATTAAATCGAATGTCTTAGCAGTGTATTCAAAAACAAGGTTGTCTGAAAATAGACTGACACAGTTTTTAGTTGTATTGTTACTCTGCGCGTGTGAGCGCAGAGTACTGTTGTTCCTGGGTTTTCTTCAATTTTATTCTTATTCTTCATATTCTTCTGATTCTTCTTCCGACCAACTTTGAGGCTTAATAACTCCAAAATGGGTGTTGGTACGGTCTTTAAATTCACAGTATGATTTTTGACAGTATATCAATTTTGAAACGTTATGCAATCATATTCTATATTGCACCGGAAGATGTCGTTTGGTGCAAAGGTCGTATAATTTTGAAAATGTATCTGTTTAGGTTTAAAGCAATCTTTTTCAAAGTCGGTGCACAGGTATAAGTCATCAACACAATTAAAAAAAAAATACTTTTCTGAGTAATTAAATCATCCAATCAGATAAATTAGGTTAAAGGTCATTAGGTGCAAACTGAAATTTTGAGCTAGACTCTTCAAATTCACAAGTCTCATTGGTACGTCCAATTCAACTCGAAATAAAAGTTTCAGGTCATTTAGTGCAATCATGGGGTCATTAGGTGCATTTTTGTTCTGGAAATTTGTCCTATTTATTCACCAAGTATTCTGATGTGTGGACCGTTAGACAACTGTGATTCTCAACATTAAATACTACTTTTTACGAGCTTTGGAATGAATCTCCTTAAGATGCTTATAATGCACCGGATAGGGTCAATTAGTGCAAAGGTCACATAACGTTCAAAATGTGATACAGCACACATCACGAATTTTTGGCCGACCGGTCGGAAATTGGTCGACGACCGGCCGTCGACCGGTCGTCTAGCCGACCAGCAGCCGACCAACAACGGTCGGCTAGGAGCCGTCTACTGAGTCGCTTCTGTGGTCGGCACTTGGGTCGGCTAAGTGGTCGCCTAGCGTAGACGACCAATTCGGATTAAGCGTGCCCTTGGTCGGCAATTACCATTTTATGACTTAACGGGTGAACTTTGGCCAAACAAACATTTTACTGTTCGCTGTTCGTTCACCACTGGCAACTCAGGTCTTGACATCGGTTTATAAACTTTTGTTCAACTATTGAAAGGAAATAAAATCGAATCAACCTACAAATACGAAGTGCGTGACATTACACCAGCCTAAAACTTTATGTTGAATTAATGACGGCGTGGTAAAATCAAACGTTAAGTGATATCGCGGAAGCATAATTTCTAAATTTAGATATGAGACTTTTTATACAGTACATTTTGCACAAAAACAAGCACGAAATTTGAAATTTACAGTAAAATTGCATAACAATCAGAATACAACACTCAATACACGACCTCAAGTGTTTTCATGCAGCGGAATGCTCAACAAGCATCACGCATTTGCGCTCATCCGTTATTGCTCTTGATGATCACTTCATCACGCTGTATATTGCGATTTACCACAGATAATTATTGCTTATTTCTGTATAATTTCTTAATATGTTGGTACAGCAATAGAACCCAATTTTATTTTAGAAACAACATAAACAATGGTTTGAACATAGCGCCGATATTAAAGCATGGGCGCATGAAAACGGAAGACTGATCGGTTTATAGTGTCATCCATCATCCATCATCATTCAGAAATTGTTGTCACTTTCGCAGTAAAACATCTTTTCGAAACTAGAGCCTTCCTATGTAGCCAGCTAGTTGCATGAAGACTATTTTCAAAATACAGCAAGGTGCCACTGCTTATTGAGACCAAACAGACCTCGATACTTCACACAGCCCGGATAGTTACGTTTGTCACCTCGTCGAAAAACTTGTATCAACATGAGCTCAAGACTGGCGGGTGTGCATGCAAAATCTGGAAGTCAATTGGCATTCAAGTTGCCCGTTACGGCCGTTTAAGTGAGAAACATCCGACGTCATCTTCTTGCGTAATTCTCTGCCTTTTTAACGAAAAAACGTATATCGTCGTTTTGAAAAAAGTTCATTGTGACACGCGCCACTTCCAAAATGTTTTCAACATCTCCCATTAGATGATGAACACATCTCAGCAAAATTTGTTCTAAAATTCGGTTCACTGATATCAAAATTCCAAAAACATATAATGAAGTGAAACCAATTCTGATCATTTGTTGTGACGTTTACGTAACCTCGAGGGAGAACGTTTGATTGAAGAATCTGGGAAAAAGAAACTGGCTAAAAGGTGACGCAATATTTCATTGGGGCGAAAGTCGACGCATAAGATCACAACATAACTTTAGCAGCAGAATAATTGTAGAAAACCATTTTTTGCAACGCTGGTAAATAATTTAGTTTACTCTAGGAAGATTTTATTCGGTCAGTTTTTACCCACAATGGCGCAAATTTGTATATTTAATTTAGTAAACAGCTTCGCACCAAGGCTACAGCCTTCCGAGCCCTTTCGCGTAAGAACACAATACTTGGCGTTTCGCGTATACTCCAAGGGGTAAAACTTTGAAAATAATATTTTCGGGGTAACCTGGTACATGTAATCCTAAAAAAAGTAGTCTGTGTTTTCATGTAGAGCGTAAAATGATTAACCCATTGATTCAAAAAGAACACTCTCGCAAACGAAAACGCACACAATTTTCAGCTATATTACACTGGTTAAAAAACAACTTCTATAAGTTGATTGCATCGGATTCTAGTGATCACAGGGCAAGTCAAAACTCTTAAAGGGGCGCAATTTCAAACCTTTGGCATGAATCAGTGATATAAAAATGGAAATACATGTAGACCGACTTTAGTTCATCAGCAATCTAGACACAACAGTTACAGACACTCACTGCGTTTGTTAACGTCTTGTGGCAATGATAAAAATAATTTTTTCTACTATGATTGATAACAAGTTTTACTCTGATGAGGTATGATGCAATATGCACGTCTGATATGCAGAGTCAGCAGTTGCAAAAATATTTACTGGGTTTAATGAATCCGTTTGTTATGAACCACTGCAAAAGTATAATTACTAATTGTACATTCGAAGCACGCCTCATTAGAATAAAAACATACACATGCTTGATGATCCTGGGAGTACCTCTTTTACAGGCATGAATGAAGATATATAGTTGTTAAGCCATAGAGGATAATAAAGCTTAGATAATATCACACTGAGCCATGTACACCAGGCATATACAAAGGATACAGTATTTCAAAAGAAGCCTCAACTACTCATTTTTCATAGTCATAACTACTCATTTTTCATAGTATTACTAAATCACGAACACCTAGATTTATATTAGAAGTTACATAGTACGATGCTACACAACCTGCTCTCCCCCCATTTATGGGAGGCCTAATTTTAAACATTTAACGACATATCTTTTCTATGCATGATTAAAACCAAGCAAAACATGCAAACTCTCCAGGACCAAAAATAAATATCTCAAAACCAGACATTTTACTTAAGCAGGAATTAAAACAATCCAATACATTGAGATTGTTTTCACACAGAAGACCAAAGAGCAAATAAAGACCAAATTCACCACGTCAAGACTGAAAATTTATCACATCAGCACCTATAATTTATCAAGTGAGGACCAAAAATTCTTCACTTCAGGATCAAAATAAAATACGACCGAACTGAAAATTTAATAAGTCAGGTTCAAAAACTTACCATGTCAGTAACTTTCACGCCAGAACACCACGTCACCATCCCCAAGCATTGATCTTTCAAAGTGATACTGTCCGTACTATACTAAACAAGGGCTATATATTCAACCTCTCGCCGACAACAGATATATTATCTTCGAAATGCGGTTGAATTTCTTTCGTCTAATCCACGTTTTACAATAGATGCCAATGTATAGGTACACACTGGATTGTCATCATTGCATAATGGGTGATCACGTAGTCTCCGGGCATGAAAACAATTCTCTCCGGGCGTGATAAGTTTTCTAACGCAATAAATCCTGGTTGCCAATTGTTTTTGATTCTACAGAGATTTCAATTCCTGAATAGAAAATGTGTGTTCTGGATTTTTCCGCTTCAGCTTTCCATTCAGGTAACTAGTGCACAGCACAGTGTTTTTACTATCCCGTGCGGCTCCACTGCAACGAATCACTTCTGGTACAATCTTTCGTAAACGACGTTCGTATTTTGCACATTTCTTCGGGGTAACAGTTTTCCAAGAGCTATATATTCATTGGACAAGTTTCTGTTTGGTAATCGGTTTTATTTTCTGTCTCAGGTAGTCCTTGAGCTCATGCTCTGAATGTTTTGAAAACGCAACTCTTTATTTACGCAGATACGTTTTCCTGCCCGTGGGCACCGACTCGCTGAATTCACCAACCAAACATTTATTTTTGAAAATGCACTCAAAAGTGTAGTTAAAACACCGTGTTGATCATAGTCGTCAGTGCAGAAAAGCGAAATGAACAAATTTGTACACACTGCTCAAAGCACTTTTGTGGACATACGGAAACGCCAACGTCTCTGTCTTACAACTCTGCGTGTGCTTGGCATTTCTGATCAAAGCGCTCTCATGCTGGAAACTTTATTAAGACTGAGCACCGTTTCAAAAAATTGTATATTTTCTTACAGCTGAGCACAGAATTATTATGCGATTTTAGGACTGAAACGGAACCAAATCTCGAGTGGTGACTCATTAGAATGTGCAAAATTCGGGGAGGGGGGTGGCTGGCAATACAAGCATGATTTTTTTATTTTCGCGCCAAACATGTAGTTACCACTTCTCATTCAGCGTCACTTACTACCTGAGGTGGCCAGATCATACATGTACGCTATCAAGATCACCAGACGCTTTGCTTCTCAAAAGTGCACCTTTGTGTATTTTCTATCATTTTTTGCCATCGCAATCGCTTTACCAAAGTTTCACGCACATATGCCGCGTAGAGACAAATACCTCTTCACCACGTATTCACATCTTGCCGTTCACAATTGTTTTATTTTGCATAATTTGTCAATATGTTGTTGACAGAAAATATTTATTTTTGGAACAACGTGAACGACCAACTGATAGGGGACTACGTGTATACATGTAACTGCTAGCCCAGATTTTAACGTCACCGATACACTGAAAACGGAATGCGCAAGGCTACTTTGCTGTAGCCTCAACAGTGGTGATGTCACCGTCTTAGTTCGTGGAAATCGTAACCATAATATGATTTCGAAGTTAGAGCCATCGAAGTCCGTGGGTTTAGGGCATACTGGACCGTGAATTTCGCGTCTGTACTGCAAGGGTCAATACTATGAAAATAAAATCCCTGGAGTGAGAGCTTTTCGCGGTGTAAGAACTCACTCACTAATCCATCATCATGGGCGCGTGACAGGAGACCGGTGACTAACTTAAAAAAACGCAAAAAGATGCAGTTTGGCGTTACACAAACAACTTGAAATCAACTGCGGGCGAAGACTGCTAAAATAGCTGCGTTTACAAAATGACTACAGCGTTGTATTGACCGGGAAGCAACCGATCTAATACATCTTGTTAACGTCACGAGTCAAATTAAAGATCAAATGTAAAGAAAACTTTCACGTTTTTCATCCAAAACTTGTTGCATTGTCCATAATCCAATGTTTACTATTACCGCTTGCCTTCAACCTTCGAATTAGTGGTATTACACAACCGACGTGAACTCATGTAACCGAGACAGTAAAACTAGGTTAATTTATTTGACCCTGTGCTAAGACGAATATGCATCGACACGCAAAGTGGTATCAGCCTGACAACCTATTACGCAACTGCTACTCTAGCCTAAAAATAGCAGCCGACCAGCTGGTCGGCTGATGGCCGGTCGGCTGAAAGGTCGGCTGAAGGGTCGGCTGGGGAGTCGCCTTATGAGTCGGCTCTGCGGGTGGCTGCCGGTCGGCTAATTTTTAGCCGACCGGTCGGCCAATTAGCCGACCTGTCGACGGCTAGTCGTCGACCAATTTCCGACCGGGCGGCCAAAAATTCGTGATGTGTGCTGTATCTCCTGCAGTCTTCGAGGAATTCTTTTCAATTTCAGCACACTGGTGTAATCCAACGTGCCAATTGAACACCCTACTTTACTAAGCAATAGGCCTATCCAATCAGAAAAAATATGTCAAAGGTCATTAAGTGCAAACTAACTTTTAGAGCTAGAGACTTCGAAATTGCGTATTTGCTTAGTAAATGTGATTGAGTTTGATTTCTAAAGTTTCGGGTCATTTTTGCACCCATGGGGTCATTAGGTGAATTTTTCTTCTGAAAGTTTGACCAAATCCTTCATCTTGTATTCTAATGTGCTTAAAGTAAGACATATGTTATTCTTAGCATTAACCACATTTTAATCGAGTTGACACTTATTCCCTCATCGGGGCTCATAATGCACCAGAAGAGGTCAAATAGTGAAATGGTCATCAAAATTTTCAGATGTAATTTCTCCTACAGTTTGAAAGAAATGTTTTTTCATATCAGTAAACAGGTTTGTCGTAAACAATTTTCCATAACAATTCCAGTAATACGCACGCGCAGATTCCATTATTGTCACGCCATAAGAATAACGCTTCTAGTTGTTCCTGGGTTTTCTTCAATTGTATTCTTACTTTTAATTCGTCTTCCGACCAACTTCGAGGCTAAATAACTCCAAATTGGGTGCAGCTACGTTCTTTCAATTCAGCATATGATTCTTGAAAGTACATAAATTTTGATTCGTTATTTAATCATATTCCATAATGCACCGGAAGAGGTCATTTGGTGCAAAGGTCATACAATTTTCAAAATGCTACTCCTTCTGTATTTTAAAAGCTGTTATTTCCAAATACGTTACACAGGTATGAATCAATCAGGCAATTTAAAAATTACTATTCTAGGTAATCGGGTCATCCAATCAGGTTAAACAAGTCAAACGTCATTAGGTGCAAACTAAGATTTTGAGTTAGACACTTCAAATTCACAGGTCTGATTGGCACAGGTAATTTAATTCGGAATCAAAAGTTTCAGGTCATTTAGTGCAAACATGGGACTTTAGCTCCATTTTTCTTCTGAAAATTTGACATTTATATTCACCCAGTATTCTGATGTTTCAACCGTTAGACAACTGTGATTCTCAGCATTAAACACATTTTTCATGGGCTTTGCGATAATTCTCCTCAAGAAGCTTATAATGAACCGGAGACCTTCAATTGGTGCAAAGGTCATCTAACGATGAAAATGCTACATCTTGCGTTTTTCAAGGAATTCTTTTCAGTTTCAGCACACTGGTGTAAGTCAGCATGCCAATTGAACACACTACTTTACTATGCAATAGGCCTAGCCAATCAGAAAAATAGGTCAAATGACATTGGGTGCAAATTCAGTATTACATACAGCACACATGACGAATTTTTGTCCGGCCGGTCGGAAACTGGTCGATGACCGGCCGTCGACCGGTCGGCAAAAGAGCCGTCCGGCCGGCAAAAAATTAGCAGACCGGCAGCCGCCCACAATGCCAACTCATAAGGCGACTCCCCAGCCGACCCTTCCGCCGACCCTTCAGCCGACCGACCATCAGCCGACTAGGCTAGAGTAGCAGTTGCGTAATAGGGTGTCAGGCTGATACCACTTTGCGTGTCGATGCATATTCGTCTTAGCACAGAGTGAAATAAATTAACCTAGTTTTACTGTCTCCGTTGTATGACTTCACACCGGTTGTGCAACACCACTAATTCGAAGGTTGAAGCCAAGCAGTAATTGTAAACGTTGGATTATGGACAATGCATCAAGTTTTGGATAAAAAAACTGAAAGTTTTCTTTACGTTTGATCTTTAATTTGACTCCTGACGTTAACCAGTTGCATTAGATTGGCTGCGTCCTGGTCAAAACAACGCTTAGTCATTTTGTAAATGCAGCTATTATTTTGACTGTCTTCGCCCACAATTGATCTTTGTTGGTGTAACGCCAAACGGCATCTTTGCGTTTTTAAGTTATTTGCGAGTCTCCTATCACGCACCCATGATGATGGGGGATTTTATTTTCACAGTATTAACCCTTGCAGCATAGAAGCGAAATTTAAGGTCCAGTATGCCCTAAAGCCAGGGACTTCGATGGCTCTAACTTCGAAAGCATGCTATGGTTACGAATTCCACGAACTTAGATGGTGACATCAAACACGGAATGACCAATGTTGAGGCTACACCCAATTCTAGCTTTGATCATTCCGTTTTCATGGCGGTGACGTTAAAATCTGGTCTTGTTACATTTACACGTACAGCACACATCACGAGTTTTTGTCCGACCGGTCGGAAATTGGTCGACGACCGGCCGTCGACCGGTCGTCTAGCCGACCAGCAGCCGACCAACAACGGTCGGCTAGGAGCCGTCTTCTGAGTCGCCTCTGTGGTTGCCACTTGGGTCGGCTAATTGGTCGCCTAGCGTAGACGACCAATTCGAATTAAGCGTGTCCTTGGTCGGCAATTACCATTTCATGACTTAGCGGGTAAACTTTGGCCAAACAAACATTTAACTGTTCGCTGTTCGTTCATCACTGGCAACTCCGGTCTTGACATCGGTTTATCAACTTTTGTTTAACGTAAGCTTTATAATGAACTAGTGAGGGCGTTGTAAAATCAAACGTTAACTGATATTGCGGCCAAATTTCTGCCTCTTACTATGACACCTTTTACACAGTACTTTATGCAGGAAAACAAGCAAGAAATTTGAAAATTTACAATAAAATTGCAAACAAATCTGAATACAACGCTGGCTATTTTGCGACATCAAGTGTTTTCATGCCGCGGAATGCTCAACAAGCACCATGCATTCGGCCGTCATCTGTATAATGTGCTTCACTACAGGTAATTATTGTTTATTTTTGTATAATTTCTTAATATGTTGGTACAGCAGAAGAACAACAGTTTATTTTAAGAATATCATAAACAACGGTTTCAACATAGTGCAGGAATTAAGATCATGGGCGCATTAAAATGGAAGAATGTGATCGGTTATAGTTTCATCCATGATCCATCATCATTCTGAGGTTGTTGTCACTTTCAGAGTAAGAAATTGTTTTGATGCTAGAGCCTTCCTATCTAGCCAGCTAGCTGTATGAAGACTATAGTCAAAATACAGCAAGGTGCCAATGTGTATTGAGCTCCGACAGACCTTGAAATTGCAAACAGCTCGAATAGTTACGCTCGTCACCTCACTGAAGCTTGTATCAACATGAGCTAAAGACCGGCGGTTTGCATGCAAAATCTCAATAGCTCACTTGCGAGTTTCTCGTTAGTCAATGTGACGTCACCGGAAGAGGTGCAAAACCCGCCATATTGGTCTTGTTTTGCCCCAAGTCCTTGCTACACACTCTAAATATAACTGGAGTTCTTATGATGAATTTTACGCTTAAAACGTTAACACAACTTAAGAGATGGTACATGGATCGTGGATTAATTGTGGATGGACGAAAAAAATGTGATCTTGTCATGTTGTGCGAAGCTGTGAACGGACTGAAATTGGAACTGAACTCGGTCTAGGCCTGAATGCCGCAGGCATACACAAGGGCGATAGTATATCCCCAAAAAGTTACCCATATCAAAATACTGCTAATAAAATCAAATGAAACATGCATATTTGCCCATGGAGTTATTATTAACACATACCCAGACTCTGGATACATTTAGTCTACAAATAACTTTAACATATCCATGAAGACCTAGCGATTGATTGCTCGAGTTTCTCTCACCGAGCGCCATTTTGAGGAAGTTATGTGAAATCACGCCTGTTGACGAACAAAAGGTCCAAGTGACACAAATCTTACAAATTTCACGTGATATTTTTCATGCTATTTTGCAAGTGTCACGCGCCAGGTCTCGCGCTGAGCTCAGTCTCGCGCTAGCTGTTGCCTCATACTCACCTGACTCAGTTGAAATACATTGTGGTTATCGCGCGCGCGGTCAAAGTTAACAGCAACCACGAAGTGGAGTTGGAATTCTTCGCCAAAATCACCTGAATTCCCGTAGCTATGCTTCATCGAAGATATGTTTAGAAGCAGAAAGGGTCACTGAAGAAAGTGAGTGCCTTTTAGGTGATAATTTTAGGCGTAGAAAGTAATTTTGACGAGGTGAAAACTTAATCAGTGAGCGGATTTCGTCTACCACCCGTTTAAATACACGGGACGAAATGATTGCAGAACGCGATAGAACATATTGTTGTGCGAATCTTAATTTCATTTGGCATAACAGCAATGCTTGTTTGGCATTTTTCGAACTAAGCGGCTAAAACCTTGAAGAAAATAAAAGAATACACTCTGCTACAGTGTTGGGCAAATGGCCAAACGACAAGCTTTTGCCCCACTTCCAGTGACGTCACAGTCAGGTCTCTTATATTCTCGCGTTATTGTTATAAACTCGCAAAAGGACTATTGACATTCATCTTGACAGTTACGGACGTTTAAGCGAAAGATATCCGACGTCATTTTCTTGCATAATTCTCTGCATTGGTAACAAAGAAATGTGTGTCGTCGTTTTGAATGTAGTACATTCGTTACTCCTGCCACTACTAGATTTTTTTCGACATCTCCCATTAGATGATGACAACATGGCAGCAAAGATTTTTTCTAAAATTCGGTTGAATGATATCAAATTCCAAAAACATATATTGAAGTGAAACCAATTCTAATAATTTGTTGAGGCATTTACGCAACCTCGAGGGAGAACGTCTGATTGAAGAATCTGGGAAAAAGAAACTGGTGATGCGCCGAAAGTCGACGCAAAAGATCACACCGCAATTTTAGTAGCAGAATAATTGTAGAAAAGTGATTTTTACAACGCCGGTAAATCATTTAGATTACTCAAGGAAGATTTTTTTCGGTCAGTTTTTACCCACTGAACGGCGCAAAGTTGTATATTTAATTTAGTAAACAGCTTCTCACCAACGCCGAGCCCTTTGGAGTAAAAACACAACACTTAGCGTTTCGCGTCTACTCCAAGGGGAAAAAATTATATCTATTTACGTGTCATTACAAACTTATCCTGTTGGGAGTTTCTTTCTCACAAAAGCGGTCTTCGAATGTAGAATCTAGACTATGGTATGTAGTGCTTGTCCTAGCATTTTAGTTCACGTTCTTTCCAAAAAATATCTATACGATTGTTTGTTTTCAAAGCAGTGGGAGATTGTGATCACATATAAATGTGAATGGCTTATTGTACGCGTACGTGCTATTCACAGTTATAACATACAATTTAACCGATATTACAATCAACGTATGCTTAAAAACGTGCTCCGAGTCTTTGACCCCGCTGTAATCAGCATGCCGTAAACTTTATCTAAATTTTGAAGACGTGCTTTGTACTTGGCCTCGGTTTATTAATATAGGGTCCTGACAACACACGACTCTGAAAATTTTGAAAACGCAACACAGCGTTATTGTTATAAACTCGCAAAAGGACTATTGACATTCATCTTGACCGAAACAATTTTTTACGCAGATACGTTTTCTGCCCACGAGTACATTTGGTATATGGCGACGTGGGCAGCAACGCTCTGAATGCATCAACCAAACATATTAATTTTTGAGTATGCTCTCAAAGTGGACTTTTTTAAAACACCGTGTTGGAAGTATTCGTCAGTGTAGAAAAGGGAAATTAACAGATTTGTACACACTGCTCAAAGCACTTAAGCGGACATACGGAGACGCCAACCTCTCGGTTACAACGCTGCATTTGCTTGGCATTTCTGATGAAGCGCTCTCATGCTGGATTTTTTTAAGATTGAGCGCTGTTTCAAAATTGTTGTAGGTCATCTTACAGCTGAGCACAGAAGAATTATTCTGCACCTTGGTTCATTTTCTATCATTTTTTCAACATCGCAATCGCTTTAACAAAGATTCATGCACATATGCCGTGTAGAGAAAATTACCTTTTCAACTCAGCGCAGATTTTAACGTCACCGATGTACAAAAAAGGAATGCACAAAGCTAGAATTGGTTGTAGTCTAAACAGTGGTTATTCCGTGTTTGATGCCACTGCCGAAGTTCGTGGAAATCGTAACCATGTGATTTCGAAGTTAGAGCCATCAAAGTCCGTGCGTTTAGGGCATACTGGATCGTGAAGTTCGCGTCTGTACTGTAACGGTTAATCATATGAAAATAAAAATCCCGGAGTGAGAGCTCTTCGATGTAACAACTCACTCACTGTCCCATCCTCATGGGCACGTGATAAGAGACCGGTGGAGAATTTTAAAAACGCAAGAAGATGCAGTTCGGCGTAACACAAACAACAAACAATTGTGGGCAAAGATGGTCAACAATAGCTGCGTTTACAAAATGACTACAGCGTTGTATTGACCGGGAAGCAGCCAATCTAAAGCAGCTTGTTAAGGTCGCGAGTCAAATTAAAGACCAAATGTAAAGAAAATGTTCACGTTGCACTCTCCATGATTCAATGATAAAACCCCTTGCCCTCAATCTTCGAGTTAGTGGTGTTTCGCAACTGCGGTGAACACATGTAACGGAGAAGGTAAAACTAAGTTAATTTATTTGACCCTGTGCTAAAACGAATAAGCATTGACACGCAAAGTGGTATCAACCTGACAACCCATTACGCAACTGCTACTCTAGCCTAAAAATAACAGCCGACCAGGTGGTCGGTTGATGGCCGGTTGGCTGAAGGGTCGGCTGGAGAGTCGCCTTATGAGTCGGCACTGCAGCCGGCTGCCGGTCGGCTGATTTTCCGGCAAATTTGCCGACCGGTCGGCGGCCGGTCGTCGACCAATTTCCAACCGGTCGGACAAAAATTCGTGATGTGTGCTATAGGCCTTTATCAGTTGGTCGTTCACCTTGTTCCACAAATAAATATTTTCTGTCAATAACATATTGGCAAATTATGAAAAATAAAACAATTGTTAACGGGAGGATGTGAATACGTGGTGAAGAGGTGTTGGTCTCAGTGGCGGATCTATTATATCATAAAGGGTTGGCCAAGGTGTTGCCTCGGAGAATTGGGCAAAGCGCAATATTGTATGCACAGACGGCCCGGAAGTTGCGGGGGCTGGCTATGTGGATCTGGTGGTGCCAAATTCTATCGGGAGACTAAAAAATAACGGGAACACGATTCCGCTGCGCCCTGTCCCCCACTGCCACTGGTGCACACGTATCTCCACGCTCTTACTGCTGTTTATTTTTCCTTGCACCAGCCAAGTGGGGCCCGGCCCCTGCCCCTCTCTAAATCCGCATATGGGTCTCTACGCGGCATAAATGCGTGAATCTTTGGTAAAGCGATTGCGATGTCAAAAAAAATGATAGAAAATACATCAAGGTGCACTTATTGAGAAACAAAGCGTCCGGTAATATTAATAGCGTATGATCTGGCCACCTCAGGGAGTAAGTGACACTGAATGACACCTGGCAGCTATATGAAAATAAAAATATCATGCTTGTATCGCCACCCCCCATCCCCGAGCTTTGCACATTCCAATGAGTCACCACGCGAGATTTGGTTTCTTTTCAGCAATAAAATTGCAGAATAATTCTTCTGTGCTCAGCGGCAAGAAGGCCTATAATTTTTTAAAACAGTGCTCAATCTTGATAAAATTTCAAGCATGAGAGCGCTTTATCAGAAATGCCAAGCACACGCAACGTTGCAAGACAGAGGCATCGGCGATTCCGTATGTCCACAGAAGTTTTTTGAGCAGTGTACGAATTTGTTCATTTCGCATTTCTACACCGTCGTATACGGTCAACAAGGTGTTTTAAAAAAGTCCACTTTTGAGGGCATTTTCAAAAATTAATGTTTGGTTGACGCATTCAGCGAGGCGGTGCCCACGGGCACACATGAAATGTACGCGTGGGTAAAAAAAAACGTATCTGCGTAAAAAATAGCTGCGTTTTCAAAACATTCCGAGCATGAACTCAAGGACTACCTGAGAAAGGAAATAAAATCGAATACCAAACAGAAACTTGTCCAATGAATATGTAGCTCTTGGAAAACTGGAACCGTTAAGAAATGTGCAAAATACGTACAACCTTTACGGAAGGTTGTATCAGAACTGTTTCGTTGCAGTGGAGCCTCCACGGGATAATGAAAACATTGTTGTAAACTAGATACTCGTAGCTGAATGGAAAGCTGAAGCGGAATAATCCAGAACACACATTTTATATTCAGGAATTGAAATCTCTGTAAAACCAAAAACAATTGGCAACCAGGATTTATTGCGACAGAAAACATCAGGCCAGGAGAGAATTGTTTTTATGCCCGGAGACTACTAGGCCCGGTCTCCAATCTTTTTACTCGAAATGGAACTCGAAATTAGGTTTGGCATTTTCTACTCTAATTTTGGGCAAACTCGAGATAAGTGTCTATTATTCTATGCTCGAGAACACAATAACTTACGTAGATAATTTATTGCCCTTAGTTCACAGTTTGTAAACCCAATATTAAAGCAATAAGTTGGAGATTGAATTCGAAATTTCGAGTTTTTACTCGAGTTTGTAGCACGAATATAAGGGTCTTCAAGGGCAAACTTGAACTAGAAACTCCTATGCAGAAACTATACTGTAATGTGTTCGAGCACAGTCTGATAACCAATTATCTTACCTTCGCACAAAAGGAGCAGAGAAATTGTCAAAAATATTTTCGAGTTCATTTCGAGTACAAAGATTAGAGACCGGGCCCTGGTCACCCATTATGCAAGGATACTCATACATTGGTGTCTATTGTAAAACGTGGATTAGACGACAGAAATTCAACCGCATTTCCAATATGTCTGTCGTCGGCGAGGGGTTGAACACTTAGCCCTTGTTTATACGTGTAGTACGGACATTATCACTTTGAAGGATCAATGCTTGGGAATGGTGACGTGGTGTCCTGGCGTGAAAAGTTACTGGCATGTTAAGTTTTTTGACCTTATTTATTAAATTTTCAGTTCGGTTGTGTTTAATTTTGATCCTGAAGAGAACAATTTTTGGTCCTCACGTGGTAAAGTAAAGGTGCTGATGTGATAAATTCTCAGTTTTGACGTGGTGGATTGTGGTCTTGGTTTGTTTTTTGGTCTTCTGTGTGAAAACAATCTCGATGTATTGGACTATTTTAATTCTTGCTTAATTAACAGTTCTGGTTTTGAGATATTCATTTTTGGTCTTGGAGAGTTAACACGTTTTGCTTGGTTTTAATCTTGCATAGAAAATATAAGTCGTTAAATGTTTTCACTTTGGCCTTCCATAAATGTGGTAGAGCAGGTTTTGTAGCATTGCACTATGTAACTTCTGATATAAATCTAGGTTTTGTAATTTAGTAATACTATGAAAAATGAGTAGTTTTGACTATGAAAAATGAGTAGTTGTAGCTTCTTTTGAAATCTTGTATCCTTTGCTTATACCTGGTGTAGATGACTCAGATCCTTATTATCCTCTGTGGCTTAACAACAATGTATCTTCATGCATGCCGGTAATAGAGGTACTCCCACGATGATCAATTATGTCTATGTTTTTTTTTCTAATGATGTATGCTTCTAATGTACATTTATTAATCATACTTTTGCAGTGGTTCGTAACAAAAGGATTCATTAAACCCAGTAAATATTTTTGCAACTGCCGATTTACATATTAGGCATGCATATTGCATCATACCTCATAAGAGTTAAACTTGTTATCAGTCATAGTAGAAACAATTATTTTTATCATTGTCACAAGACGTTAACAAAAGCAGTCAGCGTCTGTAACTGTTGAGTCTACATTGCAGATGAATAAACGTCGGTCAAAACCCATTTTTATAACGCTGATTCATACCAAAGATTTGAAATCGCGTCCCCTTATGAGATTTGATTCGCCCTGGTGATCACTAGAATCGATGCAATAAACTTATACAAGTTGTTTTTTAACCTGCGTAAAGAACTGCACATTGTGTGCCTTTTCGTTTGCGAGAGTGTTCTTTTGAATCACTGGGCTAATCATTTTTACGCTCTACACGACAACACAGACTACTTTCGTTAGAATTACATGTACATGTACCAAGGTGTGGTCTTTTGCGTAGAAATTCGACGTAATGAAATATTGCGTCACCTATTAGACAGTTTCTTTTTCCAAGATTCTTCAATCAAACGTACTCCCTCTAGGTCGCGCAAATGTAAGAACAAATGATCATAATTAGTTTCACTTCATTACATGAATTATGACTTTTGATATCAGAAAACCGAATTTTAGAACAAATTTTGCTGAGATGTCATCATCTAATGGGAGATGTCAGAAAAGTTCTGTAAGTGGAGCGTGTCTCTATTGAGCTCTTTTCAAAACGACGACATACGTTTTTTTTTACAAAAAACAGAGAATTACGCAAGAAATGACGCTGGATGTTTTTTTAATGTTCATTACGAAATCTTCAGAAAACATTGAAAATACATAACCCAGAAAGCGCCAAGAGGCATTAGATCTGGGTAAAAAAATACAAAGAAGTCTATATACAATGATTATATGCGAATACATAAATAAAAAAATGATGTTAAGAATACAATGATATCTGAAAACGAATGGAAATAATTCATTTTCATTAAGATGTACATGTATAACATTCTATCCATTCACACAAAGAGATTTAATGTTATAAAGAAATGCTGATACTATTTCAATTAAAACCTTTTTTCGTTTGAGTTAAGTTCTTGACATCCATACAGAAAGAAATTAATTTCGTTGTACAATTGCGGAATTTCAGAAAATGTTTTATAAACATCGGGGTATTGTTCGAGTGCCTGGAAGAGCTGTACCCTCTCCTCCTTGCATACATCACAAGCAAAGAAAACATGAGGATATGTCTGGGTATCTCCACAGGAAGAAAGAGGCGAAATATTATTAAAATAATGTCTAAATTTCTCGTTGTTTAGGAATAGACCACATCTTTTTCTGTATAGGGTTAATTCATGGTTGCTGGGAAGTTGCAATGATGTCAATGGGACTGGCAAGTTGGAGTAGTGGTATGCATTTTAAAGTTATATTTGAGAGTGACGATCGAAGTGCTTTCTTTTATTTAGAATGGTAAGGAATTCCAATTATCAATACAAGTTAATATCGTTGATCTTCTGAAGGACAGATGTTTTTCGGTTAAACATCCGTAACGGGCAAGTTGAATGTCAATTGACTTCCAGATTTTGCATGCACACCCGCGGGTCTTTAGCTCATGTTGATAGAAGCTTCACGACGAGGTGACGAGCATAACTATCCGGGTTGTGTGCAATTTCGAGGTCTGTCGGAGCTCAATACACAAAGGCAACTTGCTGTATTTTGACAATAGTCTTCATGCAGCTAGCTGACTAGATAGGAGGCCTATAGCTTCAAAACCATTGTTTTACTCCGAAAGTGACAACAAATTCAGAATGAAGATGGGTGATGGATTACATTATAAACCGATCACATTCTTACGTTTTCATGCCACCATGTTCTTAATATCGGCGTTATGTTCAAACCATTGTTTTGTGTTGTTCTTAAAATAAACTTGAGTTTTACTGCTGTACAAACATAGTAAGAAATTATACAGAAATAAACAATGATAATCTGTGGTAAAGCGCATTATACAGCGTGATGAAGTGATGATCAAGAGCAATAACAGATGAGAGCGAATGCGTGCTGCTTGTTGAGCATTCCGCGGCATGACAACACTTGAGGTCGTAAACCAGCCAGCGAAAACTATCCATTTATTGTCTGGCCTGCTTTACTTAAATGACACCTCGCCAAAATGTCCTTGCAGCCCAGATGCCTCGGCCAATCAAAATGAGTAATATCTTTTTTGAAGTAAATATCAGATGCTGTCATTCATATCAGGATATTTCCGTGTATATACGGCTAAGAAATATATTTGTAGGCCTTACTTCATGAATACCTAATGGCTGCCGAACAAATACGGAGCATAATAATGACAATACCCATTCTGATTTTGTCAATTGGCACACGAGACCAGCTTTGTTTATATCCGTCATTAGCAACCTTTTAGCAACCAGGAAGAACAGGCAGCCATTTTGACCGCTTGAGTACATCAGCTATGATTTTGATCGGAATTTTATTGCGTCTCTTCGATGCAACACAGATTGAAAATGGGGTAAAAAGAACGAGCGGTGAAGCCAACTTTTGAACTAGCGAAGGGGAGAAGGAAATACATGTATCAGCTTTCCAAAGCACTTGGGAAAAGTCCACATTTAATAAGGCGCAAGTCAACGATTCGGCTTGTGTCGCTAGTGATAACGAATGCTAATTGTCGGAGGCATCTTAAACTTTAAACACCTAATTCTTTCATACAAAGCATTAACTGAAAAATAACCCATTCGTTTTCGAACTCGATTTCAGTAATTTGGACAGATCAAGCATGGTTGTAACGTTTATTCAGGGGCCTCGTTCATCGAAGGGGAAAGATGTCTCTGCTTTCTGATAGGAGAATTTTTAGCCGGATGAGGGTAAAAATCTACATCGTGATCACCATTAATAGCACACTCGCACTGTTGTAAGCTCTGATAGGCTCTTTTTCTAGTAGCATTTTGTGCCTTTTCAAATTGTCAACCTGTGTGCTTACAGCTGATTTGAACTTCGAGAGGTAATTTTTAGTCATTTAATCGAAATTTTAGCCCTTGTTCGGGGTAGAATTTTGCGTGATTTTTCACTTAGGGCTGATATTTGGACTTGAGGGTCCTGTACTTTTTGGAAAGAACTGCTTCATATTTCAACCAGTATTCATTAAAGCAGCCTGCTGGTCGAAGATTCACCGGTTGTTGATGTGACGCTTGGCAATTACCGAGACACGAGAAAATGTGATCAAACTTTCGAAAAAAATATCGAGTTACCCTGAAATATTTCCCTTTGCCGCAGCGTATGAAAACTGCCCAACTCTTTTAAATCGTGTTCAAGGATTTTAAAAAAGAGTTGAATGTCTGCCGTTAGAGCAATGCGGAATACAAATATGCAAAGTGAGCATTCTTTTGGAGTGCGCTCCTTGTCTGCTTGATTCAGGCATATATAAATCTACGGTCAAATATCGTGTGATTACAAGGTGAAATGCCTCTTGTGTGGTTGGATATTATAACTGTTAGCGGCAAACAGTCATTACAATGATATTGGGAATTCTGTAACTTAGTAGTGAGAGCTCTAGACAGGCTCTCTAGAAACCAGTGGTTTGATTCCGAGGTGGTGTTCCATAACTTTACCGTTATTTGATTTACAGATATGCTGATCCTGAAATTAATTTTTTTTTTCGTTTGCAGATACCACTAATTCAACTGGAAGTGGAAGAGTTGGCGGTAGGTCGATTATTTTTCTTTAATTTTAGGCTTATTCTGTTCATTGGTGACATATATCTAAGCATACATGTACGTAAACAGAAAATGGCTTTAACGAGCTCTCACCATGCATTGAGGTTTCAATTGGCTAATATTAAATGAATACCGCTTTTAATGCCAAAGAGTAGCGAAATTTTAAATTTTGAAGACAAATGTGTCACTTCCAACTTTCACACCAAATGATGTAATGGGTGAAAGAGATCTGGTCACTTTTCAATCATTTAAAAAGGTAGAACACAGCGGATCAACAGACAAGGAATATTTTGAGCGAAAACTGGACGATTATTACGCAGAGAGGGAATTGAGAGGATAGCAGCATCACTCAAGTACTTGAAGAATCAGAAGTAGAATTCGATTTCTCACTTAGTGATCTTTCCCCATATGAACTCGATCCACCTGTACGAGAATTGCTGCAGACATAAAGGAGCACAACCAACTGAACCAAAGGGTAATCATTTCTCCCAAAATAGACACTGAGAAAGGGGACAGTAAACTTGGGTCACTTTTATTCACTATATTGTCATGATGAACCCATGATTTAAACACAATCCATAGGCGTACACGTGTCGTACTAATCAATCTGGGCCGTGACCTGGTATCGTTCGCCCAAGAATTAAAAGAGTACTTTATATAATTTGCAAATGCACTTACATGACGGAAAGTACGTCATCATATCGGCGTGTTTGTGTTTGGTCGAAATACTAGTCCGTGTATTGGGCCGGACAAAGTTTGGCTCCTGGCTGAATCGGATGCTTCACACTGACACGCAACACTTTCGTGTAGCGCACAAACCGATGACCTTTCTGTGCAACTTTCACGTATTCAGCAAATTTGAACGCGGAGAAGTACTCAGTCAAGTTGCTGTCACTACAGCCTCCACAAACGCACCTGTTTATGTGTGAAAAGGCGGCTCTCCGAAAACTTTCCTGACAACTCAGTTCTAAGTATCGCTCTGGTAAAAACAACAACGACTGGGAAGGTCTTCCAGTATTACGTACAACCCCATTAACAGAGGGATATTTTTTGTCTTGTTTCTTAGCAACAGGTACACCAAATAGTATTAAGATGTACTGTTTTAATAATTTTTTGAAACACATGGTCTTGGTGGGAACTTTTTAACGACAAGCAGTAACAGCGTCATTTACTCAACAACATAATTTCATTAGTTGTTGATATCTGTAAGAGGCATCATTTGAAATATATCTGATTTCAGTAAAAATATATTAATCAGTCCCGCGGGAAACTAGGGCGCAACATCGTCACATATATATTGGTGGATAGGCGTACCTTTTTGTTCTCTTTGTTTTTCTTCCTCATAATAAAGATACTGGCAAGACGCGACAAAAGGAGACAATGGTGACGTCTCATAGGCTATTTATTTACCTAAACATCATTCAACAAAGAATGGACTCACCGGAGACAGCCCAAGAGTTCTTATCTCTGCGGCGAAGGATGTTGAAGTTGATTTTCCGATGAGTTGCCAGCAGTCACTGGTACGGTGCGCGGCTTATTCGCTCTGCGGCTGGGTTAAAGATCTTTCATAGGCCTAACTATCCCCAATTCCCGTACCAGGATGAATTTCAAAAATAACTTGACAGATGTGATATGCGACGTTGATGTTGAAATTGCGCCATATTTTTATGTTGATTTCCTTTGTTGGTTTATAATTCATATATTGCAATGTAGGCATCCAGGGGAGGCTTGGATGTACTTGTGACTGTAGAGTCGTCAAAATTTATCCATTCCCATGTGTAATGACCACCTGTCGTGTTTCTTCCATGGTGTTCAATGACTGCTTTTATTTTGTAGCCGGAGAGGTTACACGAGGAAATCTTTGTGTTGATTTTTTCACCATTAGTCGCGATTCGTAAGATATGAATACAAATACTACGTACTTACACGGATCGTGTAAGTTAAACAATAGTCATCTGGCTTGGATGTGCAATTACTTGAGGAAAATAGCCAATGCAAAAGGAAATCATACCGAATTCAAAGACTAACAAAACCTAAAAAACAAACAAAAAGCTCACCAAGAGAACAAATTAAACTGAATGTCTTAGCAGTGTATTCAAAAACAAGGTTGTCTGAAAATAGACTGATGAAGTTTTTAGTTGTATTGTTACTCTGCGCGTGTTAGCACAGAGTACTGTTGTTCCTGGGTTTTCTTTAATTTTATTCTTATTCTTCTTTTTCTTCTGATTCTTTTCCGACCAACTTTGAGGCTTAATAACTCCAAAATGGGTGCTGGTACGGTCTTTAATTTCAGCGTATGAGTTTTGACAGTATATCAATTTTGATACGTTATGTAATCATATTCTATATTGCACCGGAAGATGTCGTTTGATGCAAAGGTCGTATAATTTACAAAATGTATCTGTTGGTTTAGTTTTAAAGCAATCTTTTTCAAAGCCGGTGCAGAGGTATAAGTCATCAACACAATTTAAAAAAATACTTTTCTGAGTAATCGAATCATCCAATCAGATAAATTAGGTCAAAGGTCATCAGGTACAAACTGAAAGTTTGAGCTAGAATTTTCAAACTCACAAGTCTCATTGGTACGTCCAATTAAACTCGAAATAAAAAGTTTCAGGTCATTTAGTGCAATCATGGGGTCATTAGGTGTATTTTTTCTGAAAAATTGCCCTATTTATTCACCAAGTATTCAGATGTGTGGACCGTTAGACAACTGTGATTCTCAACATTAAATACACTTTTTACTGGCTTTGGAATAAATCTCCTTCAGCTTATAATGCATCGGATAGGGTCAATTAGTGCATAGGTCATATAACATTCAAAATGTAATATATCCTGCATTTTTCGAGAAATTCTTTTCAATTTCTGCACACTGAAAATTCCAATTTTCTTAATTTATTGGAACAATATTAATTTTCTGAGAGGTATGACATGCAACTTTATTTAAAAAACACTCTAAAACATAGCGACTCTGCAAAAATCATAAAAAAATACTTTAATGACAGTCGCCAGCATGCTTGATTACGTGTTCTCAGGGCCTCCACTGGGGGCGCTAGTATGCTTGTGACGTCAGTGAACAAAAGGTGATTTGGCCAACATTCACCATTCTGCCTCACTTCCACACAGCAACCGGCCATGATCAGCAGACGACGTACTTGCCGGAAATTACACCATCTAATTTGGCCAGTTAAAGCTAGTGAATAATGACGTAACAGCTTGTTCGAATCTGCACATATTTCGTCCATTGAAAGTGGAGTTGGCGGTCCATGTACTACATTCTATGGTAAAATTCACCTTCCTTGTTTTCAAAATTCAAAGCCCAATCATGCAGGATTTCCACAGATTTTTCAATTATGCTATTAACAAATTTTCAAAAGGAACATCTAAATTACAATTGTCGCCCCTAATGTGTTTATTAAGGTCTCATCGTCTAGAGAACGATAACATCAGCAGCCCGTGGTGCAGAATCCGTACGAGTTGCCCAATCTCGACCGGTTAGGATGTCGATTTAGGATTTCTTTCTTAGGTTCTTTTTACGAATTATTTTATTGTGTAATAGTCTGGTAGACTTGAGACCTGGACCCGGTCTCTAATCTTTGAATTCGAAACAAACTCAAAATAATTGTTTATTTTTTGTCTGAATTTCTTCCGTAGACCCCGAAATCGCATACAGCCGTGGTAATTCTGCTCGTCACCTCGCCGTGAAACTTGTATCGACATGTAAAGCTAAAGACCAGACGCGTTGGATGCAAAATCTGGGAATCAACCGACACTCACCTTTCCGTTCCTGCTGTTTAAGTGAAAAAAATAGAAAAACGTCATTTTCTTGCGTAATCTTCACCTTTTCTAACAATGAAAAATATGTCGTTGTTTTGAAAACAGTACGCTCGTGTCACGCCCACGCGCCATTTCTTTTATTTTGTGACGAGCAGAATTACCCTGGCTGTATGCAATTTCAGGGTCTACGGAAGAAATACTGACATAAAATTAACAAATATTTTGAGTTTGTTTCGAATACAAAGATTAGAGACCGGGTCCAGGTCTCAAGTCTACCAGACTATTACGGAATAAAAATGTTTAACAATTAAAAAATATGTCGTTGTTTTGAAAACAGTACGCTCGTGTCACGCGCACGCGCCATTTCTTTTACTTCTGTTTTTGTTGATAAATATAGATTATTACATGGCGAAGTCGTTATCCCCCGTTATCTAGAGCCCGAGTGGATTTTGGAGAATTATCGCCCTAGGGGCGTTACTACTTATACCACATACTAAACGAGAAACATTGCAATGAATCCATTTACCTTTTCTGACTCTCCACGGCTTTGTAACTACTTTCTAGGTCAGAGGCCCGGGGTCGGAGGTCGTGACCTTTTAAGAAAAGCCAGGCTATTTTTGTCAAATAATGCTTTTACTCAAAACCAATTGAAAACTTAAATATAATAGAAATAAACTGAATTTATAAATTAAGGTTTACCAACTGTTATAGCTTAAAACACGTTTTTTTCACGCTAAGCTTCGACCGGGAAATTATCGTCTGCTAAAGTAGGTTACCACTGGTAACTGAATATAATTCTCAAGCCAAAGATCCTGACAACACGATACCCGCAGAGATCGGTGATTTACAAGTAAGAGGACATGAGAGAAATATTTCATTGAATTAAGATGTCATTTTTATGGAAATTATGTGTCTTATTTTTCGTAGCGTATACGTACAGTACAATGCGGTTTGTTGAACGTGCGATTATTGCGCGTGCTCATTTAAGTATTCTACTTTCACTCTTGATGACGTCAGCCGCTGCGTAGTGTAGTGATTAAGGTCGGCGACCAGCAAACTCAAGGTCCCGGGTTCGACTCCGTCCTCGGTTTCCCGTCTAATCGTTATCTCACTAGTGAGATAACTTTATGGGTTATTACACGGTTGTATCTGCCATTTGACGCCAATATTGTGGTATAAAGGAAGTTATTACATCTGAAAATTTTCAAAATTCAGTTGATCCATTCTTGTTGTTTTATTTACCGATTTATATTTTTTATTTTGCGACATTTCTCGGGAGATGATGATAGCTTGGCAGTAGCAAAATTTCTTATGGAAATCAGTTTTCTGTATCAATATTCTAAAATGAACAAGTTCAAATAATTTGTTGCGAAGTGTACGCAACCTCGTAAAAGAAGAACAATCGGCGAAAGTAGAAACTTGCCAGTGGGTGACACAATATTTCAAGGCGCCGTAAGCTGTCGCTAAAAATCGCTCCACAACTTCAGCAGAAGTATAACAGTACAGTAAAACACCATTACTCAAGGAAGACTGTAGTTTTTAATGACACTAATTTTGTGTTAGATTTTATCTTACCACCTTTTTACCCACATAGATGCAAGAATGTATATTTTTATACGGTCTGTGTTAAGGCTAGGTTCAAAGCTGTAACTTTAGTGAATGGCACATGCCCGTGACACGAGCGCACTTTTTCAAAACGACGACATACTTTTCATTGTTAGAAAAAGCGGAGATTTACGCAAGAAATTGACGTTTATTGCATTGTTTTTAAACGGTTGCAACGGGCAAGGTGAGTCTCGGTTGATCCCCATATTGTGCATGCCCCCGTCCAATGCTTAGGTTTACACGTTGATACAAGTTTCATGGCGAGGTGAAGAGCTGAAATATGCTGACTGTATTCAATTTCGGGGTGTACGGAAGAAATACACACAGTGGGACCTAGCTGTATTTTGATGACAGTCTTCACACAGATAGCTGGCTGGCTAAGTCTAATGAAGCTCAAACACACATTGGTAACTACACGCAACTGTATTTTGTGGATAGTCTGTGTACAGCTGCATGTAGTCTATCAATAACCAATCCCAATTTACAGAGCTGGGTATTGCTTGCAGCTAGCTGGCTGGCTCTATCTGCACTGCCCACAGTCACACCGCTGTATATTAATGATATAGACTTTGCAACGGCATATTTTTGTCTGACTATAACGATGACTGGGTATCACTTGGGGTTGCTTTGAACTCAAGCAGGTATCCCTGGCGACCCGACATTTTACACCGGGACTTCTTATTCCAACATTGAAGAACGCTATTTGACCTCAGGCTAAAATAGGACAATGCCTTTGCTCCACAAACTACGTCACGAGAAAAAGCAGTCCATGCGGGAGATTATGGCACTATTTGAACCATTTTTTGACTTTTGTTAAAATATGGGATTAATTTTGCTGTTAAACCGTTGGTGAAATTACTCATCAGCTCATTAAAAAGTGTAAAATTTATTCAGAATATAATATTTTTCCCTTTAAGGTTTATAATTTCCATTCACATTGCATAGAAATTTCCTACTTCATTTGTTATAGCAATTTTCAGCGCATGATTTATGGTGTCAAATATTGTTAGAGACTAGGCAGATTTACTTCTCAAGGAGTAGAAGCCGAAGATATTGTTTGCATAATGATGGCTTTAATTTGCATCTAGTGATCTATCTTCAAGTATTATTGAACTCAAAAAAATTTTTAAGAAAATTTTTGAATATCTGGGCCTTCTGGGGTTAAAAATGCTTATGGTCGTCCAGACTACATTGTATAACACAGCTAAAACGTTTCATGGGACACCTTAGCATGGAACAACAAAATTCCATTTACGATGGACTCAATATACTGTCAAGAAATTGTGACAAGACCTATTTATGGCTACTTGACCACATGGCCAACGTTTTGCTGCAATGAGGCTGAGAAATAAGCTGATGAATCTTTTCGACTTGATTAAGTGTTGGAGACCAATATTTTGCAAACCATTGCTGCCAGCAGAACACCAGCGCCATGTCCGACTTCATGAGTAGTCGCTTTAAACCCCAGCTTCTGTTTTCGATTCCCAATTAGTTGATTGCAAAAATATGCATGAACCAATGTTCACGTTTTGCCCTTATATACCTCCGCATTAAATATATATACATATATAAATATATAATATATAATATATAGGGAACGGACAGCGTGGGTGGAGTTTCCTGTCACTTTCTTTGTTGTGCGGAGTTGGTCCACCCAGGCAAGTAAAAAATCGCTAGTATTTTATTTTGTGATTTTAAAATTCCTACATTTTAACACTTTCAGATACTGCTGGTCGGGTTTATCCTGTGGTTTCAAGTGTTGCTTACAACCATTACAACAAAACGGCTACGTTCACGATAGATTGTAGACTGAATGTTCATGAAGTCATGAAAGAAGTTTTCTTCAAGTATAAAGGCGTTAATGTGTTTGAAGTCCGTCCTGAGTATAGTGACGAAGGAAAATTTTTTGGTTTTTATCAACGCCGCGGTTCTTCTACCTACTCCCCTGGAATAAATGATTTCACCATTACTTTGTCAGACGTTACATCTGCTGATGAAGGCCAGTACAGATTTGATGTGACCATTAAAAGTTCCTACACCATCGTTTCATATAGCCAGCTGGTTATAAGCGGTAAGTAGAGTTTCTGTTACGTATCTATTTATGTCTTCAACAGGATGGGGTCTCAACTATACTATGCAAGAAAATTTCACTTTTATAGAAGTTCTGTTTAAACCATTCAAAACAATCTGTCTTTAAAAAATGCATATATACCTTTACTCTCACTCTCACTTGTCTGTTCTTGTTGGTGGTCGCGTGCTACCTGTAGGTAAGTGAGATCTGTTATTTTATCTGCCTCTTATGATAGTTCCATCGAGTTATGGAACGATTACTGGTCACGATTTGGAACTTTCACCAAAGCCAATTCTATATCAAGCGAGAAATTGCCCCAAGTCATTTTGAAAAAAACAAACTTCCACCGTATACATGTTGTTTTGCACGCTGTCAGAAGAACAAACGCCACACAATGATATCAATCAGCTAACCATTATTTAAATAGCAAAATTTATTGAGAGTTATTTCTTCCCTACATTTTACCAACCGGGATGCTTCAAATTTTGATCCTACACCAAACAAAGGCCAGGTGAAACAATCCAGGAGCTTACAACCCGCTTTCGGTAAGATGCTGCAAAATACAACTTTCCAGCCATAACCAGAGATTACCGTTTGGCATTAGTTCAATCCCTGTTTATTTACAAATTGACACGTGATTTACATGCGCGGTTGTATATTTAGACGCTGTTTAGTGAGCGGTCGCAAATCTGGTGAACATCTACAAAACTCGTGACGTTTACTTCAACGCTTGCAAGATATTGGCATCAGATGTCGTTTGAACCAAGCGTTTTTGGTCAAAAGTCTACAGAATAAAGCGGTCAAATGCTTTGTGATAAAGGCATTAAAAGATAAATGAGGTAGATGCTATTTTAAAGATGCCAGCTCCGTTGGATGTTCCCCATCTGCGTTTATTCCTTGGGCCGTTCCAGTTCCACGGAAATTCATTCCCAATTAACCTGGAGACACGTGCCTTGGTCAAAGGGGTGCTGAGAAGAATTCAGCTTTTTGGAGTTTAAAAAAATCCTGTGTAAAGAGCATTTTTGCTCCTTTTGAACCGACAAACCAGTTAGGAATTTCTTGCGATGCTTCCAATTTCGGGATAGTAGCTATTCTTTTTCATCGATATCAGGATGAAATTGAACGACCGCTTGCTGTTGTTCTAAAGACTCTCACGGACACGTAAAGAAATACAACCAAACTCAACGTGAAGCTCTTGCAATTGTTTTTTGCGCTGAATAAGTTCATAATTTTCTTTACGTTCGAAGATATATTTTGGCTACTGATCATTAACCTTTAGTTTCTATTTTTGGACCAACTAAAGTTGTTACTGCAATGACAGTTAATCGACTGGCCAGATGAGCATTATTTATTATTTCTGGGTCAGCGTGAGTATTTAAGGCGTCTGATAACTTCAGTGTAGATGCATTGAAGTATTTAACGATCTGCAATTTGACAGGAGGATGAGCAAGCAGACGTAAATGACGTTTATTCTATTAAATAGACAAGTATCCAATTCAATCCAGCTAATTCCAAATTGCTCGCCATAAGATTCTAATATTTAAAGGACAATGCCGTGTACCAACGAAGAATGGCCCCGTTCTATAGATTTTGAGGAGTTGAAATACTATGGAAAGCTAGGAGAAACACTGACGACATAGTCTATTTAATTGTGCAATAGTAGTTATTCCACAATTATTTGAAGTGTAGGATTTGCTTCATATTTTCACACTTTGGCGAGTAAAGAATGGTGTAAATTTCTCGCTGTGAAGTTTATTGACCTCACATTGACAAGGATATTCAAGAACTCGAGCGTCATTGTACATGTACGTCTTGCAAGTAACATCAGAACAAACCACCACAATCGATTATTCAATTGGGATGTAGCCAAAGGATCCTTGGGGGCGTGTTCACGTTGATCATGACATCATTTTGGGACCGATTAGTCGGTCAAAGTATAGGCATATTCAAAGAATTCGTTTATACATCCAACAGATTCTTTGCCTACACAAACGAGTGCAGAATTACTAGAAATAGAGGTCGGGCATTTTGGTTATCCTAGGTGACTGATAAAGCAGCAAATTTAAAATCTTTGCGAAAATCTTCAATAACACCGAATGGTGCTTCATAAAAGCTTTGTTGCAGTATCATCGTACACGTATGTCTCTGGAATCCGGGTATAATTCCTGCGAATTTTTAATGGAAGGCAAATTCGATGTTAAATGTAACTGGACAGTTTGACGCCTCCACCTGCGCTTGTGTGTCAAGGAAAATAATCTCCACTAGCAATGAAGCCCCACCAAAATTCTGGCTCTGAGTTAGCGGTATCAAAGGTGCACAAGTACGTGTATTAAGTTGGTAGGCCATGATATGCCTTGATTTGGTGCCAAGCAGGACAGATATCCGAGATTGACACGCGGTGTTGTATCTACAGTATTAGGATCAAGTTCCGTCAAATTAAAGGTGATGACCGACGGACCGATTAGGCATTGTCTCTTCTACCAGTTAAGACCCAGGTTTTGTTCTTATGAAGTTAATGATTCAAGAAATTAAGAACATCCATCACTATTGGATGTTAATATAAGCAACAAATATGCTGTTGACGCCACACATAGACAACAAAATGAAAAATAAGGGGAGAAAATACCGCGTTCAAAGCTTGGTGACCCAAGTTCCAATTGGCCCAAACTGTTGGCTGCCTGCTGTCAGAATATAGAGTGACAATGTTTTTAGTTGTATTGTTTTGTTTTGTGGTTCTGTTTGATTGGCATGACCCCTGATTTAGTTACAGTACAATGATGATGTAATTTGTTCACTACTGAATAGTATGGAACTTTCTAGAAGACTACGATCAGTACAATGATGNTATATGAAAATTTCTCATTTTAGTACATTTGAGGTGCCAAAATATATAACTAATAAACTGGCTGACAAAGTTTTTATTTTATGAAATGAAAGTAACATGTTTTGTCAACATTTTGGCTAAGTTTCATTCTCATAACAGTGGGGGCAGATTTGGTACAGCAGTGTACCGAACACAACCTCAAAACGGCATAACGGGGGGCAGTGTAGTAAAACTACTAAATGAGGGCGGTAAATCGGAATCGTGTTTCAAGACATCTGTGTAACAATCTACAGGCACCACTAAACAATGCCAAGTGAATAATAAATCAATAGCTTTCATTCAAGGAAAAAGATGAACAGTTAAATCTGGACAGTTTTATACCGTGAAAACATAGCTGCGAAGCCATAAAATGTGTTTGAGCCTACAACTTTAGAAAAACGCAATATTTTGAGGAAATATTTTACCGCTGTTTATAGATCCCATAGGACTACCTATGTGCCAAATTTGGTGAAAATCGGCTGACCCCCACCTTGCCGCTCATGGCTGGTGCTCTCGTGGACTAGTACTTAATCAGACAGGAGAATTACAGTTGAGTTGAAGTGAAGAGAAGCAGCAGTTACAGCGAGATTCAATAGAGAGCCAGCTATAGCGACAGCAGGTTATTGAATAAAGGCATGTACCAGTTGCTGAACGTGTCTCAAAAGTTCATCACAGGTCAAGGCTTCGCAGCACTGGCTAGAGCAAAGAACAAACACTACGCCGGACTTTTTGTTTGAGTAGGCCTGTTAACGTACGGTCGAGATTAACAAAGGATTAATTCGAACCAGTTTTCAGTCTCACGCCGCACCGAAAACTATTAGCACCGGTCTGTAACATCCTGCGCCCACCCATACACGGGGAAAAACGTGACATCTGCTTAAGAACACGTCTAAACTCGAAATGCGGACAAAGCCAATTCGAGCATTGAGATAAAAACGTCTGATTTCGAATTTGCTCAGCTAGCATCCTTAAAATGACACTCGAAAACATCAATGGCTGACTTAAGGCAATGGATGAAGACCAGAGGATGAGGAGGGGGAGCTGCAGCCACCCATTAGATGACTATTTCGAGATTGCCACTCAAAACACCTTTTAGAGACTGTGTAATTTTTTGGAAAATACTGCTTCCATTAAAATTCAATAGTTCTTTTTTGAATTTATTCACTTCAACCGATACCACGTCACCCCCAACTCCACTATAGTAACTCCTTCTGACACTGCGCCTCTTCTCGTCAGGCTCTCAATCCACTCTTCTCTGTGAAGCTATCACACAGATGTTGGCAACTACTTGGTGGCTCGAGCAATTCCGTGACAATGCTCCCGTGAATACCGCCAGCTACATATACTTTTGTTCTGTTTTGCACCCCAGTTGCCCCCAGGTTAACCAAATGCAGATCTCTCATTATACTTTCCTTTCCCTAATTGCCATTTCAGGGTTGAACTTCAGCCACACACTTGTCAAACCTTTTCTTGAAACTCTATAGACAAATTACATGGATGTCTTTTAACTGTTTTGCAGTCAAACCCACTGGAACTCCGCCTGTGAATACAGAAACTCCTACAGTGAAGAGTATGTATGCTTAAATTGCAGTTTGGGTGTGTCATACCGCTCTTGTTCGAGTGCTAAAATGAAATACTTGAATTAATACCAAAGACCTTTCAATGTTTAGGAAGTGTTCTGGAGAGATTGTGTAACTGGATCTGGGTGCTTATCAGGACAAGTACGGTATACAGAGTTGACATGTTTTCAGTGGCAGTACTAAAATGATGAATCTTCAAATTTTTCTTAGTTCTGTGATAATGTTTAAGTCACTTTGATGCTGCTGATACCGTTTGTCAGATTAAGAGGATTCAAATTTAAAAAGTCTTAGTAGCGACTAGTTTGTTTCGAAAAACCTAAACTCATGCAGGACTCATAAGTTTCCACTGTCTGCATCTGCCCACAAACTTTGAATGACGGGTTCCAGCTCTTGAGAAACAGGCACTGTCTAATTCTCACTCAAGTTGTCCCTTATTGTGGCAATTTAATTTAAATACTCATGTTTTAACGCCGGTTTCTTTAATCATCTGCTGAAAGTTTCAAAGGATGGTCAAAAAATTTTGCAGGTGCTGTCACTTGAGGGAAAGCACATCTGACATTAAGATTCCTATATATCCGACAACATTTGCTGCTACAATATGGAATTCTCCTAGCCCAAAAGTTAGACGTTCCGATTCAGTTAATACTTTCGAACTTAATAGTAAAAAAGTGGATGTAGTTTACCTAACCTTTTTATACCTTACCTGTCTTAATCATCTCACGTTTCCATTGTTTAAAGTCATCTCTTTATTTACTTCATCTATCTGAGCTAAATTATCAGCATTCTTCGTCTTTTTATCATCTCATTTTGAATATCACAATCAGCAAAAATATTTTATTCCGGTGCAACGCTGTTCATTTCATGTGTGTGTGCCGTCAATTTTCTCTCTTAGTCAAACTGCGCGCAGTAGAGTGCTCTGTTTATTGCCGCAATTTTGATGTGCGCCGACATGCCATAATTGTAACAATTTCGTAAAATATAAAATATAAATAGGTAAATAAAACAACAAGAATGGATCAACTGAAATTCTAGGATGTAATGACGTCCTTTGTCAACATAAACAGAAATAAAGTAAAATGAAACACTATGTGTAACAGCTGTTATGTTTTACGTCATTGTCATATTTTACGTTGCTAACCATCTCTTACATTTTATGTAATTGTTACAATTTCCGTCGAATGCAGATGCGAGAAATGTACCATTGTTACTGTACATTCTATGAAAGTGACATGATATTTCAGGAGTTTGCATGGTATTTGTCATACGGATGAAACGGTTCACACATCTGACAACTTCTTTGTCGGATTGTTTGATTGAAATTCTGTCAAATGTGCGAACAGGACATTATAGATGTGTCACTATGGGCTTTTTGTTGTTTTTTGACACGGATAGTTCCTTGGTAGTAAAAAAATGTACCCCGTACCAGGCACGGATAGAGGGGGGGGGGGCAGAACAGAATATTAGCCAGAATTTTGGCCGTCAGACGTTCGCACCCCTGAACCGCTAAACGGAGTCTGGGAGACTTATGGGCGGCCATGTCCCCTTGGCCCTGCTCCAGACGAACAGAAACAATGACATAGTATTTGGCTATTTATCGTATTTCTTCTGGAAGAGTCGGACATTACAATTTTGTTTACGGATCATTAAATTTCACATTTTTAGTCCACCATATTTTGATTTATTTCATCCATTGCTTTATTGCTTTGGAGTCATCTGCAGTAATTGCCCTGTTCCACACAAAAGGAACGAGACCAAAGATTATCTGATGGCTACCGGTTCACAATCTTAGTTGCAAATGACAATTTCTTAAACACGTTTTGGTTGAAGGAAATAAAAGCACGCTTTTATTTGCGGGCAGGTTTACAGATTTTTACTAGTGCAACAGCAAAGTTCGCCTTTGAGACGGGCGAGCAAATATTATTATGTGACGGAATTGTAACTTGTTTTACACTTCTTAGGAGCCGAAAGAAATATCATTGTTTCTGTGATCTCAAACCTGTCTGAAATAGTGGGGGGAGCAACAGATCAAACCGTCACATGTACGCGTAAAAATGGGAGGCATAGCTTGGGAAATAGAAAAAAATATTTTATGCACTCTGGAAGGATATGATCATGACAATTTTGCTCAAACAGGGCTAAGACGATAGTTTAAAGGGGTAACAGTCTGAGGAATGCTGACCGTCGGCCTTTCGGACTACAAAAACATGCACTTTCTCTTTCTGTTATCTTTTACGTTAAAATGTCAATTAAAATTGCTAATCTGTCAAAGTTCGGTAGTGCAAAACACATACATGTATCAATAGATATAGGACTTTCCACTGTTGATGGACGTGAAGACACCTGTCTCACGATGCGCCATTTTTTGTGTTGCAGCTTGCTGTCCAAAACACTCATGGTTGTAGGCAGATAAGAAAACTTTGTACATTAACCTTCCATCGCTTAAAATGCGCATATTAAGCATCGTTATCTTCGACATTGGCCGTTTTTGCTCCGTCCCGTTTTCAATGAAAAATGGTTGTCAATCAGTCAAATCGTTTTCTTCTGAGAAGAAACGGGCCCATTCCACATAGAAGTGTTACGTTTTGTGTATTCTCGTTACCAGCTTTTCTAACGACCCAGTGACCCCGACTAGTAGCCAGTTCTGAACAAAAATCTGCCTCCAGTGTGCAAATTAACGCATTTTTTGAACTTACACATCATCGTGAAACTGGCCCCAGTTCTATTTCAAATGGAGTGTTTTCTAAAAGAGACAAACATAATCACACGGTATTCTCACGTTTATATGTAAATCGCAAGCAAAGTATTATGGTCTGAATTCAGTTCTTCGAAGCAAACTACATGTACATAATGTGCGTGCCTATAGTTCAGATTTTTTTCAAATTGGGGCTTATTTTAAACAAGATTTTGAATTTCAACCTCCTCGTTTCTAAAAATTAAGCTTACTCAGCGTCTGCAGCTTTCAAGACGTTTATCAAAGTGTCATCAAGGCTATACACAGGAATCTCCTTAAAATGCTTTTAAAATAGCACTCGCTGCCTATTATGGGAAGACATTGAAACATAAATGAGAAGATTTTAAAATCTCTAGGAACCATGATGTATTAGCACTTTGCTAAACATTTACTGTTTACATTGTACTGTGTCCCTGTTAAATAAATTCAGAAAAATAAAAAAATAATGGTCATGATGGTGATGATGATGAAGATGACAACGATAACGAGTGATTGTAGTGACGTAATAGTATTAATAGCAGGATTCGTAGTGATAGCAGTAATGCTAGTAATAGTAATGTGCATGTAGTAGTAATAAAACTGATGATGGCTAGCCAAAATTCATGTCCCGAAGTGCATTCCTTATAATGACGTACACGGAAAGTGTCGCCAAAAGAGTGTCATTTTCACAGCACCAAAAATACTCTCACACATGATGCTATTTTCGACAAAAAACTATAAAACGGTGCCTTCATGAATATTTGGAACAGAACTGTGCGCAAAAGTAAAGATTTACACAAAATTACTACCTACATGTAAGTGGGCCCATTTTTTGAACGAGCCCACTCTCTAAATGATTTGGTATCTACATTTTTCGGGCGGCACCCATCGTTCAAAAATGCTCGATTACCCCCCGGCCTTGTCATATACCATTTGCTCGTGATTTTAGTCGCTTTGTTTGTAATATGACGTTGGTTTCGCAAAATGTGGCAATGGTACATTTTACTCATGTCCATTTGACGTAAAATGTAACAATTACGTAAGTCGTAACAATTTGTTACATTTTCTGAAATCGTTACATTTTACGAAGTATCAGTGCGCTACCGATTTTTGTATTGTTTTTTGTGTTTAGAGAAAAATATTCAAATCCGGTTTAAGATTTTGGTTATCACTTGCAGGCTTGGTAGCGTGGCAAGTATACCGATACGCAGTTATTCTATTCTTCTGTTTTATAGTGGAAACAACGCACGTCGACACGTCGATTAGCCTTGATCTTAATATTCATTTTCCAAGAAGTTTCAGCTGATATTTTTGCACTTGGAGTTATTTATTTTACAAATCAATTTGAAACCAGCTCCTGTTTTCATTTTGAAAATATCCGAAAGAGCGCCTCTGGCGAGATCCCCTTTCTGAAAATTGCGGATGGCTTATCGCTTAAATTTGTCTTTCATTGTGTAATTCTGTTTTTTTCTTACTATCTGTTTGTTTTAACTGAGGCCCCCCATGGAAAGCAGTGTGAACTGAAGGGGCTACCCTCATTGTAAATATTAAATTAATAAATGAATAAATAAATAAATAATAGAGCGCGTGATTTCGAGCGCTAACAGCCGATTTTACAAAGATGGTTAACAACTACCCTCCAAAAACTTCTGGATACCCCTGTTACGTTTGATCTTTTGTTGTCGTAAGACTGAGCATTGAAAGTGTGTTCCGTTCTCGCTCTAAAGCTGCGTCATTAATGCATGCCGCGGCGACATTCAGTAGCACCTAGATCATGCAATTTTGACTTATTTGGGTCTGACGAAGTCGAAAGTTAAACCTGGTTTACGATCATGATACAGACGACAGCATGGCCTGATTGGGCAAATTTCGCGAATCTTACTCTAGTTTTGCCGTACAATTACATCTTTTTAATTCCTTTTCTAATTTCAGCGTGGGACCAAACTTGTTCAACCCACGTAATAAACGGAACAGGTGTAAATCAAACTTAATGATTTTAAGTAAACAATTAGTAATTTTGAGATCAAAATCATCACGACCCCTGAAGCGAATTTTGAGGAAAAATTGGGCTAGTTTTGGATATTTGCAATGGCAAACTTTTGGCGACTTGGAATTTTTACCAGGTTTCCAAACACAAACACAGACTGAAGTTGCATCGGCCACCTGCAGGTCGCCAAATCGAACGATGAGGGAGAAGAATGTAGTTCCAATTATACATGATCAGTATCTTCGAAAGAAGGATGATGTTTTTGTAACGCACACATAGTGTGAAAATAAAACTTTGCACACATCAGTGATGAATTTGGTAAAAATCGCGGCATTTTAAAATGCTTAGAAACTGTCATTGAGAAGTTAGCGGTTTGGTCAGGCAACTGCAGTCACTCTCACCTTCAACTAGACAACATGTCGTTAAATACGTTTCCCCGTGAACACATAAGCATTCTGTTGTCGGATATAAAGCAGGCTTCAAGCATCAAGACATTCACGAAAGTTTAAGAATTGTTGTATATGCGGGTAGCAGTGTCGCCACTTTTCGGAGCATACGCCTGCCCCAGAGTCTTAACCACTGTCTCCGGTTAAATTTCAACATTCAACTATGTTTTGGCTTTTGAGTGCTCTAATAGTCACCCCTTGATCTTGAAATAATGTTTTCTGCCCGAGAATAAGTTTAGCTTATTAAACGACTCGTCATCTTCCGTATACAACATTCCCGCAGTGAACTCCAACATGTTACCCATGCTGCTTTGCATGACCAATGCCGCCATCATAGCGAATGATTTAAGAACTGTTATCGAAAATGTATCATTAGGAAATTTTACAGATGAGTTCCGATCGAGATAATTTCGACTGATGCAGACATTCGAACGGGTTCAACTACTGTGGCGCCCCTGATTCTACGAAGTTCCTTAAGTGATTTTGTGCTCCGATTGAGAATACGATGAACCTTCAATTTAGCAGGTGTCCGTTTACTATGGTGCTTGCACATCCATAAGGAATTATAGAAACGTGTTCCTATTGAAGTATTCACCAGTTTGCAAAAGTGTTAACGCTATGCTTAGTTACAGATTTTGCAAACCTCCATACATTTACTTATAGTGTCGTGAATTTATTCTTCTCTTTCCACGATTTAAAATACCCATGTCATCAATAGAATCGCGGGAAGCAGCGGCCGTTTCTATTCGTCTCCGTTGCAGAGTTGCGGACATTAGCACGTTTTCAATGTAGCGAAGCTCATCGAAGTCAGTGTGGTGGCCTGAGTAGCAAATTGCCATTGAGTTTCCAGGTGTTGTTACATCAGAACTATTTTCTTATGTCTATTTTGTGGCAGCATCACAGTAACTTTTCACCACTTGAATCTGTAGCTATTGTATAGCGCATCAGCATTATCTTATACAGTAGAAATGGTGATCGTAAAACCGATTTCTTGGAACAACTTTGAATGGAATTGGCAGAGCTGGCGGTATGTTCATATTTCTCTAATTTACTATTACATATACATTGAGACTCTGTTCATAGAATGGCATAGAGCTAAACATTAAGTAAAAACTTGTCAACGTTCACGGCAGCAGTAACAGCGACACTCTTATTAAAGCATTTCAAGTAGTTGCTAAAATACATCCGAACACCCGATAAAGATCTTGCAACGGACCCCCAAGAGAAAATAAATGTCAAGTGTTTAAACGCAAGTCACAACGAACCCACTATGGAGGGATTTAGTCAGTAGCTTTTCAGTACCTTTTGTTCTCGAAGATTCATTAGCTATTTTCATGGACGTGTTTTTGCAGCCAAACCATCATCAAATCAGTCCGTGAATAAAGTACCTCCTGTAGATACGAGTAAGCTTAAAATGAAATTTGAATGCATCATACTACACTCCTACTCTGAGTCAGGGCTCAATTGAAATACTTCAATTATCATCACAGGGCATTCAGTTGTTTTGTAAAATTCTAGAGAATGTGTTTAGTTGAAGGCGGAAGCTAGTCAAGGCGAGTAGGTTATTCTCAGTGTTGACACATTTTTATATTTTTTGTGTCGTTTTTTTCCACCCCTACTTATTTCAGTCGAACGGGTTAAACTATTGTGGCGCCCCTGATGGCATTTATTCTTTTGCTTCGGATTCTACAAAGTTCGGTTTGGGGAAAACCAGTCCCTTTGCTAAGTTGCTTGTTCCTGAGCCAATTGTGCAGACATGCTCCTCTTGACATATTAAAGCATTTGCAAAAACTCTCAAACTTATCGTGCTTAGTCACTCAGGTATTGTCCAATCCATTTATTTCCTTGAACGAATACTGTGTTACTTTCCACGATTCTCATTGCCCGTATCCGCATGTAGAATTTCAGGCATCAGTGCCATTTCCATTTGGCAGCTTCGTCTTCTGTTGTACGTTATCAAAATAGTTAAGCGTAATGAACGTCGCTGAGGTATACTGAGTAGCATTTATCATTGTGTGTCTCAGATTTGGTCAGATCCTCAATTGTTTGAGAGTTCTCGAGCTTTGAAGTTAATGCAATGGCATAGTTTCAGAGTCTACACGATGGCGCTGTATCCAAGTCGTACATGTGGTCCGCCCAGATTGTAGTAATGGACAGAGAGTAGGTTTTTGGGTTCTGCCTGCTTTAAGAGCAGATGAATACACACGTTTTGTGTGTATTTAGAACCCAGTGTTTTGAATTGTTCTGAAAACCCCTCGAACCCCACACCCCTCGACCAACTAACCCCTTGTACTGTTTAGAATTGCTCTACCTTTATTACCGCCTTAGGTGTGTTTTGACTTGATGTGGTCCGCCCAGATTGTACTAATGGACAGAGAATAGATTTTCGGGTTCTGCCTGCTTTAAGTGCCGATGACTACACACATGTTTTGTTGCCAATTAATGATTTTGCTAATTGAATGTATTTGAACAAATCGTTAACTTGATTGATTTAGATGAAGGTATATGTTATTGTTGTCAAGTATTATCTGATATTACTCTTTTGTCACCCACATAATGACCATTCATCTCTTGGCTGTGCAGCCTGTCTTGTGCATCAACATTCTCTTATAGATACATAGACTTATAAATGTATGCACTGTCTTCTTTACAGAAACCACTAGTTTAAGTGGAAATACAAAAGATGGAGGTATGTCGATATTTTTTTAATTTAAAATTAACTTTTCATTCATGTGATACAGCTTAACACTAAGTAGACGCCAGGTCGTTTTTGTCACAAGTAATGACAGCATCATTTTTTATCCACACAATTCGAACAGTTCTTGTAAGCTGATTTTTTCTGATATTTGATCATATTGACGGGTGACAATAGACATCAGTTGTGCCGCTTTACCTTAGGTCTGTTCAAATACTGCCATTACACTGTCGTCCGACCAATATACGTAGATTTACTTTTAGACTTGTGAATTCATTACCCATGATTCTTTCAACGAATTACACTACCTGTGTCGTCAAGTAGAATTGCATGAACTAATAGCCGTTTCCATTCACCTGGATCGCCGGTATGTCGTCGTATGCACGCGAATTCAATTTCTTATTTACAGGAACTATGACTTAAAATTTGGTTGCTTTAACGATAAACCGTAACATGGTCATTTCCTCACCAAAGCTATTCGTGAAAATGATGTAGACTGCGTGTGTTTTGTATCGAACACATTTTTTCCTGATTACTTGATGCCTGTTGAAATAATGTCATTACACTGCCTATATATGGCGATGTTGACGACATATACTGTTGCATTGGTGTAAATTGTGTTGTTCAGAAGAATCTGGTGAGATTCAAATTAGGACCACTGTGGTATTGATCCGTCTTATGCGGCTGCGTGCACCCGATTAAGTTCATGCATCGGACCCTTGAGCGAAAATGTTTTTTCATGTGCAATGTAGGTATATTACACTATACGTTCTACAAAGTTCCTTGTCTTGACATTTCATTGGCTATTTGCATGGGTGTTTAACTGTTTTTACAGTCAAGCCTGCCACTGGGTCTATGAATACAGCACCTCCTCCGGATACGGGTAAGCTTGATTTGAAGATAGAGTGTATCACATACCTCCGATACAGCTCTCAAATGAAATACTTGAACTAAGATCAGAGAGCATTCAATGGTTCTAAAAAAATCTGAAGGTTGTGTTGAGCTGAAGGTGGGAGCTGGTCAGGACGAGTGGAGTATACTCACGCTCTTACTCAATAGTAGGAAACACTGTCGAAGAATCATTAATTGCTCTCAATGATCATGTATCAGAACAATATTTTTATAAGCAAGACAGTTTTTGTTTGTTGGTAAGGTTTAGTTTGCTTTCCAGACACATGTCGACATCTGTAAATGCTTCATTTAACAGATTGTTTCTAATACTTAACTACTTTACATCTACGTCAGTACTCAATGAAATTGAATATGACATCGTTAGTATTATTTCAAAATTTACACGCGAACCCCGCAACATTTCAGTGTTGGATATGGCAATCAAATTGCAATGCTCACGCTTTTAACACCGACCCCTTTAATTATATACTGGACCATTTAAACGGATCGCCATGACATGTGCGCATACTATGACGTGAGAGAAAGTAGCTCTGCTCATTTCATTTAAGAGCACCTTAATATATGTCAACTTCCTCAGTAAATCTCCATGACATATGCCATACAACCAGAGAATGTCACTTGCCGTATAACAATTCTAATGTGTGTTCTAGTAGGAGTTACATATCGGTATCATAAAACACACCTGTAACTGTATGAATAACCGTCTTCTCCGTCCGTCCGGCTAACCAGTGTGAGGTTACTCCTAATGAATCATACTATCATTATCTGTGACACCCCTGCGGGGATGTGCGCCACGTTTTTGTGGACATGTAATTTTCATAGATTTCATTGTACCAGCCAATATAGGGTCATCTTTGTCACCCCTAGCGTTAACTTTTACGTTAACCCCTTTAACGAGTTCCTTGGGGGATATTTATTAAACGTGTCAATCATGGTTTTATTATAGAAGCTACGCCTATTCTAAAATTTTGGGTCTGTTTTTTATCTATCACCGTCACTCACCGTCGGACAGGTTAAAGTCCTGGTCTAACCCTTATTACATGGTTAAAAGATGTTATAAGGATCCAAAAAGTACTTTCCCTACAACTAATACACGATCCGTACTCGAAAAACGTTTAAATGAACGCGCCACTCGCGATTCGCACCCGAAGAACCACCGTCATTTTGAACTTTCCGGGAACACGGAAGTACAATTCATTCAGGAAACCAGGCTAAAAAACCGCCGCCAGTGTGAATGGACAAGTGCCTGTTACCAGCCTTCAAATGCGGATAAAATAATCGACAGCGCGCCTTAATTTTAATAAAATAAGAACAATTTTATCGAATTTGCTGAAGAAATGTGGCGAACAAATTTTGACAGAAATTATTTTACCGGACTCGGGATCGCAGCCTGTCGGTGGGGATCGACACCAGACACTGGCGAACGGTAAAGGCATGCTGTTGCAAGCTGTTTCTTCAAAGTAAATTGTTCAAATCACAATGCCGTATACATTCAAAAGTAGTTTCAGACACTTGCAAAAAACTACGGCCTGGTTAGTCCTGTGTCACACTCTCGCGGCAGCCCTTAGCTAGCCTCAGTGCCAGCAACCAGCATGAATGCTATAACTAGAGGTTTATTTAGAACTTGTGTACTTCTGGCGAACTGCGCAAAGTTTCAACAGAGATTATACCAGACTTTGTACGAGCGCACTAAGCCTACAAAAATGGGGGTTGGAAGTTTTGGAAATGTCTATCTTACTATAAGATGCAGAGTTATACATTGCGGACGCACATTTTGATACTTCCTGTGTTCTAGTGGAATATTGTCTCGTTTTCTACTTTTTTCGGAGTTCTAGCTTCGCTGACTGAGGCAGACCTTCTTCTATTTCTCCAAATACGGTGCTCGTTCCAGCACATAATTATGACAAGTCCTATACAAAATGTTATCATTTTTATTCATTATGCCAAAATGTTTCAACCTTTAAGCAAAATAAGTAAATTAAAATGCACGACACTTTACAACTACTAAGCATTACAAACATTATGCAACAGCAAAACTTTCAAAATGTTATTATTTTATTCATTAACCCAAAATGATTCAAACATTTAACATAATACGTAACTTAAAATGCAAAATACTTGACAACATTTAATACTACTAACACTACTCAACAGCAAGTTTCTATGATATGAAAGTGGACATACCAGTTACAATTATCATGGTGACCGAAAAGTGTTCCCTTACAGCAGAATTTGAGAAGCACGATTAAAAATTATGAAGTTGTCAGGAACAAGAATTGGAGGCTTCAAGCTTCACAATCCAACATAGCTTATTTTTCAAGTTAAGATTATTCATATTGTTGACTTGAATAAAGAAGCAATAAGTTGCACAACATGACTTGAAAGCAATTGCGACTTTAATGTTGAGAAAATATGAATCATTTTGTGACACTCAATCAAGCTTTCAACGGCAGTTGACAGTCAAACAAAATAACATTTCAAAAATATTTCAAATACTTTTTAGCTTAGTGTAAGATCACCCGAACGGGACATTCACAGTAAAATAATTCGAATATATCTTATATTTTGCACCACAAAACACGAAAATTGAACAACCTTTGTCAAAATGTATCAACNGACAACATTTAATACTACTAACACTACTCAACAGCAAGTTTCTATGATATGAAAGTGGACATACCAGTTACAATTATCATGGTGACCGAAAAGTGTTTCCTTACAGCAGAATTTGAGAAGCACGATTAAAAATTATGAAGTTGTCAGGAACAAGAATTGGAGGCTTCAAGCTTCACAATCCAACATAGCTTATTTTTCAAGTTAAGATTATTCATATTGTTGACTTGAATAAAGAAGCAATAAGTTGCAAAACATGACTTGAAAGCAATTGCGACTTTAATGTTGAGAAAATATGAATCATTTTGTGACACTCAATCAAGCTTTCAACGGCAGTTGACAGTCAAACAAAATAACATTTCAAAATTATTTCAACTACTTTTTAGCTTAGTGTAAGATCACCCGAACGGGACATTCACAGTAAAATAATTCGAATATATCTTATATTTTTGCACCACAAAACACGAAAATTGAACAACCTTTGTCAAAATGTATCAACGTTAAATCTTCAAAAATTACAAAGTAACAGGTTAAACATGCCTTCCAGTTCGACAAAAGTCGCCATGTTGTCGATACCGTCTGAAATGAGATGAAGTATAACGGAAATTGTGTGCACATTTATTACTTAATGAGTAACAACAGCGAGGCTGAAAATTGGTGAACACTGATGAATCGTGCAGAATAGTAAGTAAAGATATGTCTCATTGCAAACAATTTGCATAAAGATTTAAACTCGTCACCTATCCCGCAGTCCTTTAATATGGCCGACGCGATCCAAACAAAGTGACCCAAATTTCGCCAAAAAAGTGCAATAACTTTACACTGTGTGCCCCCGATTTTGATACTTTTTCTATTGTTAATGAGTAAAATGAACTACATGTACCTTTGCAATGATAGCAAAGTAGTTTTTCAAAACGAGAAAAAGAATCAAAAGGAAAAAAAATGTTTCGACTCATTTTGGTTCCTACGTTCGACCGCTCTACGTTAGGAACTAAACACCAATGCTATTTTAACATAATACATGTATGTACGCGTAACATTCAAAAAAATTCAACTACCACTAACTACAAACTATAAATTCCCCTACACATATGCAATCGAATCACAAGATAATACTAATGAAACAAAATAATGAAGACTTTTAGAGCAAGCGGTAGCATATTCAGTTACAAGGAAAAAATCGCGGCGTTCAGGACAAGTTCCTGAACTGATGAGCCGGAAAAGTGGTACAGAAATACCCAATGACAACCGGTAATTATACGCTCACAGAGAAAGGTCAAATACCTTTTTATGTATTTATTATCATTTACAAAAAAATTACAAAAACAATCAAATAAGTACACCATTCATTCACACATGCACACCTCAGGAAGACCATTCTCATATCTCGTTTAAAGTAAATATCTTCTACATGAAGTTAACATGAACAATAAATTTTTCCCATTTTGCAGAGAAGCTGTCATGTACAAAGTTTTTAAGTGCATTTAATTTTTCAGCATTATAGTTTTCATAAGTTTTTGTAACGAACTTGAGAAAATTAGGTACATTTTGTGACATCTCTCTTTGTAAATGTACTGTTCAGCTAGTAGAACCAACATGTTAAATAGAAAATCATACGTCTTTTGAAGTCCAAGAATAACAATATCGTAAGACAGACAGTTGGGAAGCTGAATGCCACACTTTTGAAGTAGCTTTCCGATTTCCTTCCAGAAATCTTGTACAAAGCTACATTCCCAAAAAGGTGTGACAGCGTCTCTGGAGCTTTATTACAAAAGGAACATAGATCAGAATCCCTAACACATACTTTGACTAAAAAGGTATTTGTTGCAATAATGCTATGTAGTATTCTCAATTGGAATCATCTAATATGGGGATCCATTGTAATTTTGTAAAGTAAAGCATATATTTTCGTCCAATCAAAACTGTCTCCTATCTCTATTTCCCATTTAGACTCTGACTTAGGTTTCTTAACGTTATTAAAGAATGAACAAATTAGTCTACAACCTTCAAATCTTTCCGTAAGTGAGTAATTGCTAAAATCATGCAAGGAGAGTAGACATTAACACTTTTAAATTTACTTTGAAATAGACTTTTTGAAACATACTTAGAACAGAAACAACACCATTATATTCTACAAAGTTGGTTTTCACGTCGAACCTATTTTTCATATTGTTTAGACTAACAAAATCACCATCAGAGGTGTACATATCTCTAATAAATCTTAAGCCTTTTACAAACCAAGGCTTCCCTTACAAAAATGAACTTAAGTTTTCATCGAAAAACTTAAGTTTTTCAAAACTTAAGTTTTCTGAAAACTTAAGTTTTAAAAAGTTAAGTTCGTTCCAAAAACGTGTTCCAAAATACATACGTTTTTGGAAAACGTAAGTTTCAGAAACTTAACTTAAATTTTTGAAAAACTTAAATTTTGGAACAAGTTTTTAGTAACAAATATAAGTCATCAAAACTTAAGTTTTTGAAAAGTGAAGTTTTCTAAAAGCAATAAGTTTCAATAGGACAGGCATTCAAAAACTTCGAGTTTCACTAAAACAAGAGTGGTGTACAGTGACAAATTTAATGATTTGCATCAAGATTTAACAAACTAGAGTTCTATTAATATTTCATTAACAATGATTAATTGCAGAAAATAAAATGCACTTCCTATCAAAATCTTAAAAACCAGAAACATTTCAAAAATCAGTTCATCAAGTGTCATGCATAAAATGCGGTGTAAATTAGATGAGGCTAATATCATATTCATATTTGCATCGTTCTCAGTCTATGACAATTATGCGATAACTGAGGGAACAAAATGGAATGTACAAACAGAGAAATCACTACAAAATCATGAAACACACCCAAAGAAAATCTAATTACATAGTCAGGAAGGACTACAACAAAAGTCTACGTTTCAACAGCAGACTTTTTCAACTAAAATTACAGCAATGACACCTAGAATAGGAAATTACTTAATGTGCAAAATCCAAAAATATCCGTATAGACAAAAGCATAACATAAAACGTAACAGGTAAGTAACAGTTTATCGACAATGGCCACAGATCCGATTTTGGGAAGTACAATCGTTATGCTAGAAATAGTGTCCAGAATCACCTATCGTTGTTTTCAACCTTAAAAATATCAATTTAACAGTCAAACTTTCATTTTGTTGACAATCATAATAACAGTAAATCCAATACACTCCATAGTGCGAACAAGTTTCACTAAAAGTAACCCTAAGTACAACCTGGTTATACGAGACAGAAATTAGAAAACTTAGACCTTTGACCTCAAAAATATTCTTTTCCCTTCGATTTAAAGCTACTGAACTTCATATACAAATCTATAGGGCCTTTCATACTAACATCGAAGCATCGAAGTTTTTGAAAGTTAATGTCAGTATGAAAGCTTAAACTTTGGTCCTGAAAGGAAGTTTTTTTCAGATTAAGTATTTTTATTTTCTTTAGCATGGGTATTTACAATTTACACGACAAAATAAACAATACAGTATTCAAGTACATTAGTTGCAACAAATTATCGTCAAGTATCACAATTTGGTATACAGAACAGAAATACAGATATGTAAGAAAAAAATCAAGCCATTCTCACCCTTAACATACACGCCACACGCACCCGCCCCC
>NMRA01000890.1:0-23868 GCA_002633005.1 Phoronis australis
AGTGTGTTGCGACTACGGGTATAAAATAATGACTATTTGGTCGAAACCAACAGCCAAATAAAAGAAGCAATCGGTTTTATTTTTATCGTTGAGAAAACTAATTGATAAGAATGCCCTCTGTTTTAATTTCGAGTTGTGACGAAGCTTAATTATCTGTCTGACGAACTCTGCCTTGTCTTGGTTCATCGTCACAACGACTGTAACATATGTATAATGAATCCCATTTCTGGAAAATTCAGCACAGATTGCAAGACACAGCTGAAAGTAATGTTTAAATGGCAAAGCAAGTTCATTTGCTTGGCTTATTACTGAATATACGACATTTGAAGTTCTATCCTTAAGCAAACGTGTGCAGCTGAATTTCTTTTGCATGGAAAAATGCGAAAAGCTAATGTACACGCACATGTTGTTTAGTGAAAAATTATTTTGTTAAGTTGAGCTCATTGCAAAACTTAAATCTCGATTACATAACCAGTTATCTAGATTTTGCCTTCCAGACAGCAATACGACTTTTATTAGGGTAACTCTCATTTATCTTCATAATGCAGCTATCAAATACAATAGCCCAATGATCTGATCAACGATTGGCTGAAAAAATGCCGGAAACATGACCAGATGGCTAAGTCTTGAAAATTTTATTCAATACTTAATTTATGTAACATGATTTGCTTGTACATGTAAGTAGCATAGTCTACATTTCTTGCTCTTAAAAATTTGGTATTATTTTCTTTTTGAGCAATCACGCAAAGGAGTACACAAATACGGTTTAAACGTTTGAGGTGAAATCTTAGGATGCGTCTAAGTTCTACTTTAATTAGAAAAGGCAATTAGCAGTTCAGAGAAAATACAAAGAACTAGTGCACAAAAAGGGCACATATGAAAAGTAGTACAACATATTGGCATAAAAACAAAGATCTGTGTATTCCTTCATGTAGACATCTGCTATATACAATATTTGAACATTAAGACTTCTTACATAAGCGCACTTAAACTCACTCCTCGGCCTCTCAAGAAATATACGTTAATCAGCAAATAAAATATTTACAGGAATCCATCTATTCTTAAAATTAAAACATTACCATTTTTGTAGAATACATATTTCTTTCTTTTCCAGTAGTCAAAAAATTATCCTTTTAAGTAACCCACACATGGCTTACGATTCAATAAACTCTGGCGATATAAATGTACATATGATTTAATATTTTATTGATGTTTTTTGAGCATCACAATGTGCTCCCTGCCCAATACATTTTCAATATACAGCATAGGGAAACAGAAATTATTAATTGTCACAGCCAAAAGGCATGACCATGAGAATGTTACTCGGCAGGTGTTGGTTAACACAGTGCAATCGTTGACTATAAGAGGCTGATCGGTGTCCAGCAAACCAGTCGTTTCTACAGTTGACGCACTGCACAATAACACGTTAAGCAAAGGAGAGATGAAGTTTATGATGAGTATGTTCATTTTGGTACGTATTGAACTAGGTTATTATACAAGCGTTCTCGATTGAATTTCTCGTATAAGAATAGATATTTGTAAAAGATGCACATATTTGAAGAATGCTCTTTCCGGTCAGTGTTTTTAATCAGATCATTCCATCAAATTTTAAAAAAGATCATAAAATCATGAAGTTCTCGCGAATTAACCATCTGTGTATGCGTGTTGTTTGCAAATCCGTTACAGAATCTGAATGCGATACTGCATTAGTTTTCATGTGGGAAAACATGACAAAATTTATTTTGTGAAGTTGATAAATAAAATGAAAAGGAAGGGCCATTTGTTTTTCCACATTTTGATCTAGAATTGAGAAATGAAGATGCAACAAAGCTCACTTCATGCTACTAATTATTCGGAAGTTATGCAATTCCTTATCATGGACTGTTAAAATAAAATAAGGTCTGCACATTTGATTGAAAATACATTTTGTTGTAAAATGATAATGAAGACAAGAAAAATACATGTTCACTTGGTCTTTGCGGACACCTTAAGGCGCAATTGTCACGAGGAGCTAGGTTTATGCCATTTGGTACTTGCACTTAAGATTCTAAGAAAACGAGCACTCAGATTTGAAAAAAAATCTTTGAAAAGCTGCGATTAAATGTGCATTTATAATAACCTTGTTGAAACAATAACTTCTAGTACAGCCAGAGAACAGTAAGAGAGATGTACTTGTAGGGCTTCTCGCTAGGCGATTCAGCGGGTACGTCACCGAGCCTGGAAGCCAGTGCTATTTACGACGGGCATGGAACGGAAGGGCCATTGCTTTATTATGACGGCGTCAATACGTTTAAGGCAGACATTTCTTTCTCTGTCAACAACAAACTTCCAAATCCGGCTACACTCATCCTGTCATGCGTGTAAGTTATATGAATTGTAGATTTGAGCAATCATGTTTTGGCAGTGGGAGATATCTCAACGGATATAGAATAATATACCATTATTTATTAATGAAGCACTAAATTGTACCAGGTGATAACTGCAATGGGCCTGCTGGAGTGGCCAGGTAGGCTACAAGGTGTAAAGAACTGCGCCACAGAAAACGAGCGACTTTAAGTTAAATTTTGAATTGTAACGAATGATGATCAGCATGGACACAAAAACGACTAGATACTCTCTAAATGTCTAAACGACTTGATACGCTCTAAATGTCTAAACGACTAGATACCCTCTAAATGTCTAAACGACTAGATACTCTCTAAATGTCTAAAAGACTGGATACTCCCTAAATGTCTAAACGACTAGATATTCTCTAAATGTCTAACACTCATTAAAAAACCACTCTTAGGTTTGTGATTTGTCTTTTCACGAAGTCGCGTAGTATAAAAGACCCCAACTTTGCTGCCTGTAAGTTTTGTATTTTTTTTCAATTTTCAAATATAATTTACTTATACATTTAGGATGAAGAAATCTGTTTCTAAGAAATTGAGTCATTTCAAACACGACGAGGTCTTCGTTCAGAAACACATGTTCGAGATTGCTGGTAACACTGAGTTGGAGAAAACGCAAAAGTTTGCTTTCTCAGTGCAGATCAGTGAGCATAGCGGTTTCAAGGGGCATATGCAATGCAGTGCCGTTCTGAGCTTTGAGGACGAATTTGGAAGAAAACTACATAAAACCATGACGTTAAAGAACCCTCCTCGCATTTATGTCTACTCTGTGTCCGGTGAGTACAAGAAATTGAATATATTTTTGTATTGACAAATGCTTTGTACCACCCGCAAGATATGTATGATAGTCCTGATCAAAGTATTTCATTGTCGTTAAAAGGAATTTTACGTACTAACAAAATAGATGAAACATATATTGTTAGAATTGTTGAAAGAAAATCATGAGCACCCTACTACTTTTGTCAACCCTCAAATGTTTGGAGGCTCTCTATTGTGTCTGCTGAACCAGCAAGTTGACTAATATTTGGGACAAATCAATAGTTTTGTGTAAAGGCAGCCCAAGTGTAAACATGATGCAAGTGGTATGTACATGTACTATGAGAAGGTGTCGGCAAAGGGAGAGCGGGTTCATAGTCACCGCCTCGATTTGAGCTAAACTCTGGTAGACAACGGCGAGAATTAGCAATTTGCAATCAACTCACAAAAGACATCTACCTTTGTTGCTTCACAGACCTGGTCAAAACTGATAATTCAAAACTTTTTTTCGGCCATCAAACAGATAGTATACCCTTAAAACCTACATGACCTCATATCTTACTATTTCAGTGAATGGGCATTGGAGTGAATGGAGCACGGAAGAACAGAAATGCCGTGTAATTTGCGGCAACGGCGAGAAGTATAAGACAAGAACCTGCACCAGGCCAGCACCTGTGGGCAATGGCAAGGATTGTGCTGGAAATTCGACTGAGGGTTGCTCAACTCAGATTTGTCTAGGTAAGCCTAATGAAAGCTTAACACGTCTGCGAAGAATTATTTGAGGTTTTAAAACAACATGTTCATCACGGGTTGGTTTCATGAAAGTGACTTATGACTTAAGACAGAAATCTGGTCTCACGATCCCTCTTCACATTTATAGAAAAAGGTTTAGCTAGGTAATTATGAGCGCATCTTGCACGAGAAATAATCCAGAGATTAAAGTATTGTAGGACCTACCACTCATGTGCATATTATCATAGAGTTTACCCTTTTGTTCAAATGAGATTTACATATTCTTCAGAAATAATTTTGTGTACGGTAATGCCAAATTTCTGACGTTTCACGAAACAAACCACTGGGCCAGGTTGCGTGTTATGATCGATAGCAATGACGACGTCGCATTAATATTGTTTCAACAATGTATTCAAAGTCGTGCAACAGCTAATTTGTATAGGGGATAAGTTTACAAGTCTTATGCAACACAACCCAGAAGTAAATCCAATGCTAGTTTTATGTGGTGTTCAATATTATTGAAACCAAAGTCAGCACTGGGGCTAGATAACACATGAAGAACGCGGACGTTTAAAGACAAACTGATTATCCTATCTTGTATTGTAACTAAACTAAAAAATACACTCTTAGACCAAAGTATTTCTCGAATGTCATCGTTCTTTTCATTGGTTAAGTAATGCATGCACATACAACCAACGACTTACTCAGTACTCTCTTTGATTAAGCTCTACCAAAATAAAATTATAATCTTTTTATTCGTTAATGTTTACTGAATTGTTTGATTTTACGTAACTGCAATGAAATACAGATTATTGCATGACGACGTCGTTATCCCCTGTAATCTGGAGCCCGAGAGCATTTTGGAGAAATATCGCCCGAGGGGCGTCACGGTCTACCGTGAAAATGTCGTCTGATAAAGTACAGAAGGTTACCTGCCTCCCGTTCAAAAACGCTATTACCTCGCTAAAAAGCAAGACTTCGCGAGATTACGTGAGATATAGCCATGCATTTCAAATGATAGCACGTGACTTTGACTAGGTTTTAGCTAGGTCCTAGCGTAGGTCCTAGCGTAGGTCCTAACGTAGGTAATAGCGTCTACTGAATGCACGCCGGGTTAGTGCAATAATGTTGATATCAAAGATTCCGCAAGGGCTTTAGATAACGACTGAGAACATGTAATAATATACTCATACCACATACTGAAGGATAAAAATTGCGATGAATCGACCTGCTTTTTGTCGACTCGCCTAGGTTTAAGAGCTACTGTACTTTCCAAGTCAGAGGCTTGGTGACGAATGTCATGACCTTTTAAGAAACGCCGAGTCATTTCTTGTTAAAACAATGTTTTACTCAAAACCAATTAAAATCTTAAACAAACTAGAGATTTTTTTTCGTCGTACTGGACAGTAAAATAGATGAAAGAATTTCTCGTCACAATATACTAATCGGAAAATGAACCAGATAATTTAGGAGAGTGGCGCCTCCTCTATAGGATAGTACGGAAGAAAATGTCGGAGTTTTTGTTAAGTTTTCAGAACTCATATCATAGTATTGGCATTTGAAAATATTGCGCACTGAGCTGAACCCTAAGTGAGGCTACATATACATTATTACAAGGCGAAGTCGTTATCCCCCGTTATCTAGAGCCCGAGTGGATTTTGGAGAATTATCGCCAGAGGGGCGTTAGCCCCGTGGGTGATAATTCTCCAAAATCCACGAGGGCCCTAGATAGGGGGATAACGGCTGAGAACATTTAATAATCTATTTATACCACATACTAAACGAGAAACATTGCAATGAATCGATTTACCTGTTCTGTCTCTCCACAGCTTTGTAACTACTTTCTATGTCAAAGGCCCGGGGTCGGAGGTCGTGACCTTTTAAGAAAAGCCGGGTTATTTTTGTCAAATAATGCTTTTACTCAAAACCAATTGAAAACTTAAATATAATAGAAATAAATTGAATAGATAAATTAAGGTTTACCAACTATTATAGCTTAAAACACGTTTTTTTCATGCTAAGCTTCGACCGGGAAATTATCGTCTGCTAAAGTAGGTTACCACTGGTAACTGAATATAATTCTCAAGTCAATGATCCTGACTAGACGACACGATACCCGCATTCAAACTGGAGATCGGTGATTTACAAGTAAGAAAACATGAGAGAAAAATTTCACTGAATTAAGATATCATTTTTATGGAAATTATGTGCCTTATTTTTCGTAGCGTATAAGTACAGTACAATGCGGTTTGTTGAACATGCGATTATTGCGCGTGCTCATTTAAGTATTCTGTTTTCACGTTCAATGACGATGATGAGTGGTGCAGTGGTAAAGTCGACAACCTGAAGCTCATTCGAAACGGGTTTGAAACCGGCCTCAGTTTCCCGCCGAAATGTTATTTATCGCCATTAAATGGATTATTTAACGGTTGTGTTGGCAATTCGAGGCTGATACTCTGGTATAAAAATTTAAACTGAACCCAAGTAGTACGAAAGTCCTGTGAATATTGCGGCACGAGACGTTAGCGCTGTGCATGTAAACTAAGTATAGGCAACAATTATTGTAAATAAAAGATAGTTGGGATTCCCAGGGCGTCATCATACTGTGATTTGGGCTGCTAAGAACATGGATGCTTGTGGAATTGTGCTTGATTCCCCCTGTCAAGCTACTCTCACAGTCCAAATAGTGAGATGTCTTCCACCGAGTTTTGGTTTCCATTTACTTAATACTTAATTCTCGTTAATAGTACTTAAGACATCCTTGTTTAATTTAAAGATCGCATAGGGTACATTTTCATTTGCATTTACGCGCTTGTGAACGAGGTGCGAAAGGTTTAAAGGTACTTTCCCATTTTTATTTCTTTTTTAAGGAAAGAATCCAGCAAACACGTGGACAAATTGAAACAAAATCCCCATACTGGAAAAATAACAAATGTTGAAACAAAATATTAACAAATTCATACATGTATGAACCAGTTACCGCCCGCTGTTGGCGAACTGGGAAAAAAAACAAACCTCAAATATTTTGCTAGCCACTAGGTGACAGTGCAGTATGATCAGAATAGCTAATGGAATGACAGAGAAGGATTGTGTCCGTGCCTTTTCTAAGATGTCTGCTTCCTGAATCATTCTTTGCTTCTTAAAACAAACAAGAGTTTTGTGCCAACACTGCTGAGGAGATGAATTATTGTATGAGTACATGAATTATTGTCACAGCAATAGAGTACCAAGATTTCTGCCCGTTGCTACATTGAGATAGGATTCTGCTCACAATTCTGAGCTTCTGAAATTTACAGATATGACTCCTGACTCATGAGTCAATGATTTTGCAACGTTAGAGGATCGAGTTTGAGTGCAAGGAAATTCTCATAGATGAAAATATTTAAGTTTTTGTGACAAACAGAACTAATGTATCACAATAGGTGAGTCGGTTACAGAAATTTACTGGAGTCACGATAAGTGAAAGACCTCTCAAACAAGGAAAAAAGATCAAGCTGATCAAGGAATCATTAAGTTATTGATAAAATTTGTACTTGTAGTAGAAAACCAAGGAAGTTATAAGTTCTGTTAAAGAGTGCTCAAAGAAAGAGGCATGTGTGACTTCCAGAATGCATCAGAAAACGATGTTGGTTACAATTTACAGACAATCACACAAAGAAAAGGAATTATGACAACTTTCCAACTATCAAATATTTACTGATAAGTACCGTAGTAGAAATACTAATTACGGTTAAAAACCTCTTGTTTTGGACATTTTTTGCTTGAGGTCCGAGCTTGTTCTAAATTTTTTAGAAAGTTGCACTTAATTGGCTGTCTCAAACTCGGGGCAATTTTTACTAACGTGTTAGTGATCAGTGCTGCTTTTTATGAACTGTAAAGTCTTTTTTCAGGCCATGTTATGAAAAATGAAGTATTTAGAATTTGAGACATATTAAAAAGGCACATTTCACAATCAATTTGACTTAAGTTTGGTGTCCCAAATTTTGGAGACAGTCCCGAACTGGAGAAATGTTAGCGTAGGTTGGAATTCTCTCATTTACATGTACTACCCTCTAAAACAGGACGCATCGGAATAAACTTCTATGCCAGGTAAACATTTTTAATGTCACGCAAAAACTATTGCCAAAATGACATTCTTCTTATTGTCAACGGCTGAACTATGGTTTAAAGATGGTGAAAATTTAGCATCTGTTGTTTAATGATAGTTGTACAGTGGTGGTGGCGGTGGTGATGCTCATTTTATTGACGTTTACTTTTGCTGAAACAGATAACAAAATAAATTAACCCAGCCTTATCAGAAAATTCCATTGCAGTTTTTACATAATGGTTTTCTGTGACAAATTTTGCAAAGTGTCAATTTTAGGTCAAATTTCATGAAACTGTGCGAGCCAAACTTTGGAAACTTTTCAGATTCTTTAAGTATATCATTTGATAACACTAAAACCAAAAAATTATATAGGCCCCAAAAGTAGTGACAGAAGTGATTTTCTAGGCTTCCTGGAGTTAAATGTACTATGGCTTAAACGCAGTGACATCTGCCTAAGATGTTCTCATTATACCGAAGCGTCGACCATTGCTGCTAAATCCACCCCTTAACTTTCATTCCACGAGAGCATCAAAAGGTCGACTCTAAAGTCACTGACTCAAACCTTGAAAAAATTGCCTGTACATACATCCTGGTGTTCAAAATATATATTTGAAATTTTTACTCCATTACTTTTTCGAGTGAGAGCATCATAAATATTTTGGTCCATAATAGCCCGTTTTTGGTTCAAAGAGTTTATTTAGAGAAGCTCCTTTAAAACGACTTTAAAACGGAAGAGAAAACAACTCTATAACTTTCATGTAGACATTGATCCTTTCTGTCAGAAGACTAGACTGTCTTTGAAGTTTCAAAGGGTTTTTTGTTAACCTTCACTGGAGTGCCCAATTTGTGTGTATTTGATTTTTAGCCAATGCTGAGGTGCTCTGGGGGCCAGCTTGCGGGATGCCGGTGATTTCAAAAGATATTTTTCATCAGTCTGCGGTCTGACAAGCAAAACAAAAAGTGGTATTTTTGTTTGTTTTCTAGCAGCAGCCGATAGAGAAGACCTATCATCGCGTATCTTACAGTGCATGACTACGGGCAGTATGCAGTTTTATATCCAAACCTCATAAAGGGGCTTCATCATTTTCCAAATATGTCTCTATGCTCATCTGCTGCTGGCCCTGATGGCAGTTTCTATAACTAGATTTCTTTGGTGAAATTTAGCCAAAATGTTTCCATTGAGGAAACGATGGCACATGTATGTTTGAGGACGACGTTTCGATAATAATCTAATATTCTGTTTCGATATTTTGATTTCTGTCTACAATTGTACCTGAGGATGACTTTTGATTGATATCGAAATGTCGTTTACATGCTACGCTCTAGCGAAGTTTTTATTTTCCATTTTTTACTTCGAAATTGGCCAAAAGCTAATGATTTTCATGCGTGTTTTCGAATGAGTCTATCCTGTGTTGACACACCGGTGACAATTTTAGCACTTTAACAATCTGATTTTGCCACTTTTTGTCACACTCCCCTGAGAGATAAGAATTACATCTCTTAAAAATATTGGAAGCACGAGTTTTGAAATTTCATTGTAGCTAAGGTTTACGCCTTGCACAGTGATCTCAGTAAAAATTTCAATTTGCGTATTAAAACACGCAACTTAAAATGATCCTAACAGCCTTTTGTCACAATACGTAACTTAGAATGTACCTTGGAAAATTTCAGCAACTCAGGCAGAACCAAGCTCACGTTAAGTATAAAAGTAGGCATGCGCAATAGTTACCATCGTGACGGAGTACCATAAAAGCGTTCCTTCTTAACTAGAATTTGACAAGAGTGATTATATAAAAAATAAGAAGCTATGATGCAGAAGGATTCGAGTAAGCCTCACACATCATAATCCAAATGTGTCCCATTTCAAGTATTATTTTCATATTTTCCTTGAAGTAGAAAGTAACTAATTAAAAAACATGAATCAAAAGCACAATTTATGCGTATTAAGATTTAGAGAAATATGTGTCCTATTGTGACGCATCATCATACATTGAACAAAAGCTGCTTTTCAAGCAAAAAACGGTTTCTAAGGAATTTCAACAGTTATTTTAGCAGAGTGCAAGGTCAATTGAATGGGCAAGTCACATTGAAATCGGTAGAAGATTCATAATAGTTATGGCACGAACACCGGTAAATTGTACAAAACTGCTTTTGGTAGCCTTTGTCTACAAATGTATGTTATAGTTATTTCTTCACCGATGACAAGGTAGCCGGTTGAAAATGCCTTTCAGTTTGGAAAAAAGCCATTTTGTCTAAAGTGAACTGTGAGTACTTTTACCACTCAGTAAATTACACATGTGTGATTAAATTCTGTTGTAATCCCTTGGATTGTAGGTAAGGATATTTATCACTAAATTTTACCGTTAGAATATTTCTGAAAATAACGTTTAACCACTCGTAATCTGTGACCCTGACATCGCAAGACGGACTACCCGATAAAAATAGTGGGTCAAAATGTGTCACATATACAGCGAACTTATGAATGCACCATGCAATATTGTCAATTTTTTATTTTTGCATTTCAGACATCGATGCCTTGCCTGTGATGTAGTCTTTTTTTCCTTAAAAGTGAGAAAATAAAAGTGCTTCCGGGTTTATCCCCCCTGTCACGTGATGAATGCAGCGAAATTATTAGTATCAATTTTTTTTATAACCCCACTTCCTAATCCCATTATGTGCTTTCTCTCACTGTATGCAATCTATATGTTTTCATATTGGAAAATCGCTGTTTTCTTTACGCAAAAACGTGTTTTCTTCGTGAACCTTTCAATGCCTAAGAACTTAAAAGTGATAAGTGCAAAATTGGTGATTTTTGTATCAGAGCCACACCACGATCACTTACAAAAGTTTAAACTGAATCTGAAAGATGACTCGTAGAGCGTTTTATTTCTTTTGAATTTCTCGTTGAATGGTTCTTACCCTCGCAGTTAACTAGCGCTGTTAACTCCGATAAAAAGTTAAGCGTTCCCACTGACCGAAGCTTCGGAGGCAGTTGGCAAGGCTATCTAACACCTGATTGACGGGTTAGCTTATTTATTCAAGTATCCGCGAAACTGAAGATTTTAACTCAGTAACAATATTACATTTTCAGAAAAAGTAGGATGCCTGTAAACTGTGATTGTTGACGTTTAATTGGTACACATGACCGAATTTTTGTCAGTAAAATTTAGCAAAAACAAACGTGTATGGATAGCTAGACAACAGTATCAGTGATATAACTAAACTTGATGAAAATGTTCTAAGAGAGTTCTCAAGAACAGTGTTGCAGTTTTTTTTTAAACGCCGCCTCGTTTTAGTTCTATTCACTTTTCATGAAAATCTTTTGATAACCCCTCACGCAAATGGCAAACATTTTATAATTACGTATTTCCTCAGAGGGTTTTTCAGGACAGCGGATAAAGCATAAAGTATCTGAAAATTTCAGAACTGTGAGAATCCAAACAGGCGTTTCTGAAGTTAGCCAAATTTGAAAAAATTTCAAGGTTCCTACATAACCTTAAATCGCACTGGTGGCGCTGGTTCGAGATTGGCTTCTTCCTCGATCTTTACCAGTGACGCATCTGAAGAACATTTACTATGAAAGCATGGCGAAAGATGTACGTGGCTTCGAAAAATACATGTAGATGATAGACGGATTTGTTTTGCAAATAAACAACTGTACTGAACAGGTGCCTTGTGAAGGATTTTGCAGCCCAATGACCACAGCAAATTACAACTCAGATCCAAATGCATGGGTAACAGACTGAAATGGCGCGGATTGCTCGTACCATCTCCAGAGCGAATAGTCAATCTTTTCTTCGCACAATTCCTACGCCAATATATACTCTGCTTACTTATGGATGAGAATCGATGAACGGGTATGATGGCATTGCTCGTCTCAAAAAAATCCAGCTACCACTTAAACCTATTGAATGACAGCAGTTAAACTTGAATGGAACTACGGATGGAATCTGGGTGTGTTCCATGAAAGTGACTTAAGACTTCGGACAGAAATTTGGTCTTACGCTCCCACATAGCAAATGTTGAATAAAGGTTTAGCCAGTAATTACGAGTGCATCACAATAATTTATAGAAGAACGAGAAGATGTGTTTATATTCTCAGAGACGGCACTTTTTCCTGAGATGTAGGTATTTTTCTGAAATAGCTGTGGATCGTAAGATCAATTTTCTGACATTTATCTTAAGCAATCTCAAAAAACCTGGACAGATATTTTGAAAACTCTGTGACCAAGAAACTAACCTCATAATTAACAATAGTTTTGGTGACACAGATTAATGTTCCATACTACTTTCAGAATCAACCTTCAGGCATCAGCGCTTAACAATTAACCTTCAGGCATCAGCGCTCAACAATTAACCTTCAGGCATCAGCGCTCAACAATTAACCTTCAGGCATCAGCGCTTAACAGTTAACCTTCAGGCATTAGCGCTTAACAATTAACCTTCAGGCATCAGCGCTTAACAATTAACGTTCAGGCATCAGTGCTTAACAATTAACCTTCAGGCAACAGAGCTTAACAATTAATCTTCAGGCATCAGCGCTTAACAATTAATCTACCTATTTTCAAATATCTACACGTACACGTACTGATCGATCTTTGTTGGGCCAAGCATCATTTCAAAACACCAGCATGAACAGGCTTCATGACTTCTAGAATGAACTATTGTGAATGGCTAATTGAAATATATTGTCGTTATCTAAGTTTGACACGTTTGCCTTCGTCACACACCTTTGTGTACAAGTGTGCCGTGTATGTTCACTGTGTACGCGTTCTCATCCATGCTCTTGTTTTTGTAACCGAAGGAAAACACAACTTGTAACTGTGAGGGCATTTCTTCGTTTGCACATGCCATTCCAACAATTCACCTAGAAGTGAGATACTATCCAGTCCTTTGGGGACTTTGGACGCATGATTTCCGCAGTCAATTTGAACACCCCCATTTTAATAATGTCTATTCTCCTCGTACGCCAACAAAACTAGATACTCTTATGTGTAGTCGCATACATATGTATTTTTGTCATTCTGCTGCGGCGTTCGCGTGTCCCACCTCGAAGAAAAGTCTAGTCATATCTTAATGAAATTTAGTACAAGGGTGTAAGTCATCACCGAGACGGAGCGGCGTGCCACCTCTCAATTCGCCTGGCCCCCAAAGGTAGAAAGAGCCTGACATTTCGGTGTTTTTCGTGGAAAAGCGTTTCCGGATTATAACTAGAGAAACGATTGACGGATTTGGATGAAACTTAACCCTCAGATATGTGACGACAAAACCCCGGCACTAGTCAATTTTGGGACCAATTTGACTTCTGTGCAACCCTTTCTGTTCATTTTGTTTACCAGTTTTCTGCTCGATATTTAAAAAATTTGGCAGAACGATGTAAGGCATAACTAGAAAAGTAAATGTTACTTTTCAAATTGCCCCGCTCAAGGAAAGGGAGGCAAGATTTCATTTTTTTGGTTGAAGAGGTTTCCGGCTCCAAAGAGAAACGAGTGGCGTAATTCAATGAAGCTGGACACAAGGGCAGGCAATGACTATGCGCCGACACCAATCACTTTTTGATTCGACCCCTCCAGCATTCAACAGTGGCCATTTTGGTCTCGACAAGGGCTTTTCTGTACTTTTGACCGGAAGCGTTTTCAGGGTGATTTCTGGAGAACCAATTGACGGATTTCGATGAAATTTGGCGTATGTGACGGGAATGCATCGACACCAATTGATTTTTTTGGCAAATCATTGACCAATGTAGCACACCTTGGTGGCCATTTTGTTCGTTTGCTCTGCTGACTATTGCATGTAAATATCTCAAGAACCCCTGGTTGTATGTTGACGAATTTTGACACAAGGTTGTAGAGCATAACTATGGCGATGCATGTCACTTTTCAAATTGCCCCGCTTCGGGTTCAGGACTTGGGGGTTTCCAATATCTTGATAAAGAACGTTTTTGATTATCTAAAGGATTGATAGACGGACTGTGACGAAACTTGACGCTGAGGTACATGTACTGATATGATGACAACGCACATGTACTATTCACTGAAACACCCAGTAGTAGCCGATTTTGTTTCTATGAGGGTTTTTAGTACTTTTCGAGAAAAGTGTTTTTTTAATTTCGGGGTGATTACAGATTCCAATGAAACTTAACACGGTGGTTTCTGACGCCTTTCACGTAGGCACCCGGCAGTTTTCAGTCGATCAAGGCGGCACCACCAAGTGTCTGTTTTGGTTTCAACACGGAGATCGATTTGCCGTGTTTTGTGAAGAACTCTTCTGGATGAACTAACCACCGGGAAATTTTCAGTCGCATTCGATCAAGGCGGCACCACCAAGTGTCTATTTTGGTTTCAACACGGAGATCGATTTGCCGTGTTTTGTGAAGAACTCTTTTGGGTGAACTAACTGAAAATATGGAAAACTGGTCATTTTTAAAATTCCTTTGATATGATGTTGTTTTAAATGATGAAGTATCAAGTGTCAATTCTGGCTAATGCAGCTATTACCTGTGGTGAAATTATTGTAAGCACTTCTGTAATTAAACTGTTTGCGAAGCGCTGAGGACGCTTATTAACGCTTTGCGTTACTGGAGCATATTTTGTTATAATTTTTCAGCTGAACCAAGTTTGATCACAGAAGAAACTTTGAAATGGATTACCCAGTGGTTACCCGCGGGAATCTTTAAAAGAATTTATCGATCAACTCAGAACAGGTTAACCTCCAGTGCGTTTCTCAGTGCGGCAAAAAGCCAATCTCCTACTTTATCTATCGGAAAGGATTCGAACACTGGCGTATATTACGGGGGCTACACCACGATTGTGTGGTCAAGCTCATCACTTGGCCACTATGATGGAAAGGCTTTCATATTCAGAATCAATTGCACTGGAAATGGAAATTCCACAGCTACCCAGTTAATAACTAAAAGCCAATCAGCTACTCAGATGACAAATATTCTGCATGGGTCTCTCCCATCCTTTACGGAAGAGCTCGACTTCAACAACAAGAATTGTGAAAAAGGAATGATGTACGGAAACGGAATAGAAGGTATCGGCTGCAGCGGAAACTGGGACATCATTGAAACCTACCAAGTTGGATAAATTCAAAGGGCATGTTAATGACAAGATACATGTATACATTAGTTGAGGGCTATTTCAGAATACACACAATTTTGTTAACTATTTAGAAAATAATAATTTCGAAGAAGCGCTGTGTGAAAGCAAAATTTGTGTAAACTTTTGTTGAAAAGCAGTCGCCAACTCAGTGTGATCACAAGCAGAAGACCATTGCTTCATGAACCGTGGTCCTACACTCAGATTTCAAGTCACAGTCTACAATTGCTTTGATGGCTACGTCTGAAAGATCCAAAACATACCATATATACCTTAATAGATGTGACCATCCGTCACGTGGTCTGTTGTAGAACAGCTTGCCCCGGGGGATATTTCTACAAAACCGCCTGTTTTAATTGTTGAGCCACTAAATTGAGCAGGCGGTTTTAGGATTTTGGAGTCAAAAGATGAAAAACGCTGTAATTTGAAGTCGAAGAGCTTAGCATCAGAAAATGTATAGTATGACCTATTGTTTCACGGTGGCATTACTGGACGGGGGATCGTAAAGACCACTTTTTGGGAGTGCAGCTTTAACATACATGTATACCTTATGATATCACAATGCGTTTATTAATTTCTCTAACGTAGTATAGTATACAAAACATTGCAATCGAGAGGGTATTGAATTGGTTACTGTTACTGTGGCAGGGTATACAATGGGGGTGAAATTTCTGGTTTGGTTCATTGTAAATGTAGGCCTACTGTTACGATGTACCTTTTAGACTACCAAGTTTGGGATTACGGATCAATTGCGTTACTTAATGTACACATGTACAAACGTGTATTGCGAGGGTTTTGTTTCATGTACTTGGTGATTGAGTGGGTATATATTTAAATTAATAAATGAATGGTTCAGGTTCCCATGTTTTATTTTTCATTGTCTAACGCTGGTCCAAACTTTCAACGACGCCTTTGCCATCCCTGCCTGTAAAAGCATAAAGAGCGAGCGTGAAAGTCAATTATTTGATATGATTACAAGTAAGTCTTGGCTATGATAGCTGTCAGTCGGCCTGTTTGTTAGAAACCGACAGCTGACATAGGACGGACGAGGGCTTTCCCTGAGCAAATTTGGCAACTGTCTCTTGTAGAGACCATCACACCGGATATGTTGTCTGTAAGAGTTTAATTCTCGACTGACATCGGAATTCCATTGACCGTCCTAAATAATTGAAGCAATTGATACAATTTTAAGCTTGGTGAAAAGGTCGCTCTCTCTAGGATACCCTTGAAGAAGTTGACCATGCCTTTTGGAGGCACTGTATACTGAATTAGACTTCCTGTGCCCTCATCGCCGGACTTGCTGTCTTTCTTAAACCAAGTCAAAACAATGTTCAAACTGAATCAAAACCTATGCGTTATTATACCTAAACAGCTTTGCACATGACCAAATAAACGTTACCCTATCTCACATGTTTTGCCAAGTTCACTTGTCTTCCCCATCGATACCAAACATGAGCCGACACTACAGATTTTGAGGGCACGTGACTCGCAATTGCTACTGATTCCGAAAAATGTGCTGCCATCCAATCAGATTTTTGCCAGTTTTGAATTGCTTGACGCCAGTTGTAATTGCCAACCATGCTAGAGGGATCTGTCGATTTGAAAAGAAGAGAATCTACAAATTAACTAGTGGATTTTCCCATTCACAGCATGTTCCCAGCACAATCAAATCTGGTTCCTTAAGCCTGCACTATTTTAGACAAGCATGCAGAAACGTCGGGTTTTAAGATTACTTACCAGTCAATCTTTTAACCGTACATAACAAGCGATTGCTTACACACACACACACACACACACACACACACACACACACACACACACACACACACATACACACCCACACACACATATATATGTATGTATGCATGTGTGTGTGTGTGTATGTATGTATGTATGTAGATACATATATATATATATATATATATATATATATATATATACACACACATCCATTTTCACGACACGCTTCTGTGCCCAATACTTTTGCTTTATCAATACATAAGAACAGACGTTCTAAAGCACCATTGGTTTCTGGTTTTTAATTGAAAGATATACCGAGCATATTCTTCAGCTCTGCGATAGTGTGACAGTATCTCCAGTTTGTAATTTTCCTTAAATTTCTCAATGCAGGGCACTGAGAGATAAAGTGTATCTCATTATCAACTCTGCCGTAGTTACAAAAATTATGCCATGTCTTGTAACACTTTGGTGTCTACCTACTTCTATGTTTATCTAATGAACCGAGTGTCTGAAATGAGCGAGACAACTTCGCAGATGTAAGTTAAAATACGACTAGATTCCTTCGGACAATAATTCTCGCTTAACTATAAAATCATATCTTTTCGAACTACTAACTATTTTTTTCAGAGGCACCTATAACGTTTCATGAGTTAAACTTGAACTCCAAAAAACTCTGTAATCTTTTTTCATGATTGCGAGCACTTTGAGTACCCCCGTTAGACATGAACACTGTCATCATCAATTGTAACACCAATAGTCTTTTCAATATGTGAGAATTCCTTACATACATCACCTAGTAACGATCTTCAAAAATACCATTCTTGTTTTACTATGGGAAAAACTTAATATTATTTTATAACTAACCATTGGAAATAGTCCTTTTGTGAAATTCACAACAACAATGTAGTGGTCTCCACGTTCTTTAGAATTCCAAATTTTCAATGGCTGCCAATCCTACTGTATTTTTCACATATTGGTTGTTTCGAAATACACGTATGAATGATTAAGTTAATGTTTTTAAATGCGTTTAGGCGATTTATGCTGCAAAAATGGAGATCTTACAACAATGTCCTGGCCAGAGCCTTCAAAGGGTAAACCATGCATGGAGACTGAGCTATCAAAAGTTCTCTTGAATTTTGTTCCTGATCCACCAGTTTTTTTTCCTTTTCTCGGATGTCCCCGGCTACAGCGAGGACACCCGTGACCATAAGTGTTAGGTGGTGTCATTCTTTATACAAACACTGGATGTCGGCCGGCTTTGATTACATTCTGGGATCTGAGTGCCTCTGGCGGTTTAAGGGATTTTGGTTCAAAGAGTGGATCATTGAGCTATGGATGAAATGGTGACGAAAATTTGTAATAAAAACAAACATGCATGGAGTAAAATTAGCAAATACTAAAAATGCAAGAAATGAATGAAATTACTGACGAGGCTCAGGTTGCCATGAATTCTCATGATGATCAAGTGAAAGTGAATCATATCCTTTTTTCATTGAACTCTGGCAAAAGGAATAATTGTTACATAATAGTTCCTGTGAGAAGTGACCTCATCATTTCAATGTTATTGTATTAGTGCATCTGGTTGGCTGGTAAACAAGTCACTTTCCATATATGGCATGCCAGGACGAGATTGTGGAATTCCATTCATAAAAGTTTACTATTTGTGCTGACGTCACAGGAACTGACTCAAACACACCCAAAACCCACACATATTTTGAGTTGCTATATATACTGTAGTTAGAGCCAATAAACTTTGTGTGTTCTTATAGCCTTCAATCGATGTAGTCAGTTTTTATCTCCATCTAGCTAGCAACGAACCTGTTAGACTCCACAGCAGTCTACAACCTCAGCAAATACCCCACACAGGTCGCGGGCGACTAATACAAGAAACTTGGACAATTTGCGTTGAACGGTTTATAGACTTTATAACTCATTTGGTATAAATACCAAGCTTGCAAAATTATACAGTACATATTTTAAATGCAGAAGGATGTGATACTGGAGAAGGCTTCAATTAAAATCAATCGGTGCAATGCGCCATCGCGCAACCCAGTTACAAAGGATTCAAGACATTTTAGTTACAATGACGTTTCACTTATATTTATACATCTGTACAACAAAACATTTCTGCAACAAAAATGTGCGAGTCACGGTAATTAAAATGGAGAAGGTATTAATATTTTACTGACTTGAGCCATCTCAGATAGTGACGACAGGGCGCGAAAAAATAAAGGTGTTTTAGGTATGGCCTAAAATGTTTCGGAGATCTAAAATAATTTACCCCACTCGCGTTGAATCTGTCGAGGGAAATACGGCCATGAAATAAAGTTTTCCGTATTCACCTCCCGCACTACTTTAACAGCGACCTCTGACACGGAAAGTTCAAAAGGTAGGTCAATGTCGACTCGACGTCTTAAGCCGGTTCGATCATAAAACTTTCCGAATATAGTTTAAAGTAATACAGTTGCAACCGTGTAACTAGCACTCCACATGCATCCAGGTCCTAAACGTATAATCTGGAACAAAACTGTTTATTATGAGACACTTCTGTCTCAGTTGCTGAATAGTATATCGTCTGCAACTCAGGCGCTGATTCCTGCAAGTTGGAAATTAAAATATCAAATATTGTTGTTTTTTAACTATTTCCAGGAGATGTTACAAGTTCACTGCTCAGTTGCCGTTGTTTTTATCTTTGCTACCAAGAAATAAATCGTTACTTTTAAAACTGTTTCTTTTTCAAGAGAAAACATGCAACCTAGCGCGCAAGTATATACATATAGGATGTGATCCGCCATGTGAACAGTCTGGATGAAGTATTTGAAAAATCTGCCGAAAAATTGCAAGAAACTCACGAATTCGAAGCGCATAGGATAAATACAAAACGTACCTCGATTGGCGTACATGAAGTAATATCCCACTCGACCTTATTCCGCGTATAGACCTCCACCTTCGATATCACTTCATGTACGCCACTCTCGGTACGTTTTGTGCATGTCTTTCGTAAAAGAGTACGATTCAAATCTCATTGAGCACTACAGCAATTGCAAATGTCATCAAACCAGTCTCTCTACTCTGGGAATAAAATTATAGTACTAATTATTGTAAATGTTATGACAATTTTCCTACAGGGAGTGCAACCAAATTTGGAAGATGCGAGTGTTGTGGTGCCGTTTGAAGACTGATGTGATGCAAGGTCCGACACAGTTCCTAAATTTCCTCTTTGGAACCTCACCCTTCAGCTGGAGCTGGCTGTGATGGTGTATGTGAGATTGACACCTTGTACGTGAGACCGCCTTCATGCAACTGTATATAGAGGCCCTCTCCGAGATGACCCTTGGTTCTTCGCCCTGGATCTTACATACTGTATTGCTCGGCATGGGTGCCGATCCAACTACGATACAGGATATCACTGACGCAACTCCATGCTTAGTTTCTAAAGGGAAACTTTATCGTCAAGAAGTCAAACCGTGCATTCTCCGTGGTAGCTATTGAACAGGACCATGAGTAGAACAGTGCTTCGTCAAAGAGAGGCGGTGCCGTCGGACTGACGGAAACTGTGCAGCTCTTCGCCGATGGATGGTGAGTGGTCCTGGGATGACTAGTTTAATTCGGGAATGAGATGGATCAACTAAGAGAAGAAGCAAGACACAGATGGACGTCACCATGATCGAACAAGAAAGAAATGCACAAATGGCAGTTGCCCAAGATATGCAATTGCTGAGCCAATGAATAGAAGAGATGAACACGCTCTATGAATGCTGCAGTGATCTCCATGTCTGGAACAACAGACACGTTGTGGACACGACAGGTGCAGACAAGACGCCTGGTGGAGCATAATCTGGAAATCCTACCACAAGCATCAGAAGCTTCCAAGGATGTGTCTGCAAGAACGGCTGCGGAAGGCGCTAAAATAGATATAAGTCATCTCTACACTGTGCAGCTCTTTGTAAAAGTTGTGCAGTGTTCCATTACGACGTGGCGCACAGAGAAGAGCTAATCAGTATGCGTTTGGGCACAATTTCAATCTTACGGATTTGCAATAAGACTACATGTATAACGAGCGCTTATGCCTGCCTCTGCTTCCTAAAATAACAGAGGAAATAATTTTGCGTTGTTAGGCAAAATTCACAAAACGTAACTTTAAGGTTTACTGTTATTACAATGTACATATTTGCTTAAGAAGACACGCTTGGTTTAAGCCCCATAATTAGACACATTAGACTGGGCTGTAGGAAGCCGGAAGGGGGCCGGGGGCAAGTGGTCCCCCAAAAAGTTGCAGGCGTCAGTGTTAAACTAATATAGGCGTGGGTCCGAAGACAGTCAACAAATGAAAGCCTGCGATACTGATAATAGAGACAGTTCAAGAGAACATTTCAAGTAACACCTCAGCATCAATGTATGGCTTACCCTTTGAGGGCCCTGGGCAGGACATTGTTGTTAGGCTCTCCGTTTTTGTAGCATACATGATAGGTCTTCTATACCACTTGATATCGTGAACTTTTACATTCATACATGTATTTCGAAAAATGACAAAAATTTGCAAAGCGAGTACCTTTGCGGAATAAATTATCTTCCTGAATTTTTGAGTTCAATAATACAATTTTGCAAACGCAAAACTATATCTTTCAAGAGGCCCTACTCTACCAAGGGATAACGGAGACAATTGTCACTCTATTTTTTCGTTTTTTCTTTTAATCGTAAAACTCATGAGAAAATTTGATTCAATGACCGACAAGACTAATTTCTGCGAATCTTTCTGATTTTTGAAAATATAGATCTTTTGATATTTAGGGGCCCAGCCCTTGAAAGGGGTCATTGTTGGCATTTAAGTGCCCACCATTTTCGTGTCTTTATTGCCAAATTCTTAAGGGCCCCTCAAAGAAGGGGTCCAATGTTAGAATCGATTACCTCTATTTTCATGTTTTTCTTGAAATCATATAACCAGCTTTCATGTTGAGGAAAGTCACTTCTTGCAGGGAATGTAATAAACTATCACTTTCTTTTTTCAAGTTTAATGATGTTCATCCTTTCATCTTAGGTGTACTATTTCAAACGGGACACTCCCTCCGTTGGAAAATCCGAGGGAAATGTTACTTTGTCCCTGTATACATGTAAATTCGACACTGACAAATATTTGCAAGTAGAGCTTGAGATTCCAAATTCACCAAAAACACAAAAAATTATGCACAGCACAACAGTATTAACTTCATGTGACAGAAATAACCAAAACATGTGGAAAATAGAATAGGATTGAACGCCTAGAAAAGTTGAAATTTTAAAGAACGTCAAGACCACTCTTTGTGAATTACACAAAAGACTATCTCCGATGTTTTGAGTCATTTCACATTACAACCCCTACAGATGAGCACAGAAACTTTATATTGTCTCTTGTATTTTTGACCATTTCACTTCCACTTAAAACCAAGCTAGACTAAGAAAAATAACTAGATTAGTGTGCTTAAATTTCAAAAACCTAAATCGAAAAAGAAGATTTACTCCTTAACTTGGAAAGGTTCTGTGCATTTCCTTGAATTCTTTTCTTTCCAGCAATATTGCGCAATGAATTTTAACTTTTCTTTGTTCTTCACTGAAAAGTGAATCGTTTCCTTGCCCGTCGAGTGCATACTACGTAGACGGAGCACGTCGTGACTGACTGGTGTAAGCATGGAGTATGCCTGCGCAGAATCTCACATATCCACGGGCACTGAATTTGAACTCCAAGCGTTGAAGTGTGTACATTTTGGGACACACTCAATATCGTTTTCTGTAACCACCAGAACCTTGTCTACCGGCCGTGTTTCAAGAAAGGATTCTGATACGGTCCCAAAGGCACTTTACCAGGGACCTCAGGACCTCCCCTTTTCAAAAATTTCCTTCAAAAATGGAAATAATAAAACGAATTTTCCCCAAACTGGAACATAATAAAACGAATTTTGACCTTAGAGCCAGCGCAGAAAGATAGGTACGAGCTAAGCTGCCTGTCTCAAGCGACTCATATCTGAGCTGACCAGCGCTAGTAGGCAGTTATCGAATTTTATATTTTCACACTGTCTGTTAGATCTAAGCTACAATACTTGTTGACAGATGTAGCTCCCAGCTACATGTACCCGTCAGTGCGCTGGTTCAAGACTCAGTCTTTCCGTGAAACTTAGTTGATTGGTTACTCAAATCATGATGGGAATGCCTCGCCCCACCACCCCATCAACACTTATGGCGGATGTGTTGGGAATCTCAGTACACCGTTTTGGCATCACTTTGAGGGGGTTGGCGAAAGGAAGGGGGTAGTTTAGCAAAGCCGAGTTGGTTTGTGCCCCTTCCCCCCAATAGTTTTTGCTTTCCCACAAGCCTGTTATATAGTGTATGTTATCATGTACAGGAAGTGCAGCTGAGGGGCCAGCAGGAAAAATACTGATATAGTGCTGAGGAGATGAACGCTTTGGTAGATCCGAAATAATGCACGGATCGTCTAAACGCACTTGAAAACGGTCACGTAAAGATTCGTGCATTATATTTCGAAAAAACAAAAAAAAATAAAAGCGAAGCTATTGAGGAGCGTATTAATTTACTTGATTTTTAATTTCAATAAGTCAAAATTTTGCGACTGCAAAACTGTATTTTTCCAAAGACCCCTCTCCGGCAAGAAATAACAGAAACAACTGCTGCATTTTTCTCAATTTTTGTATCACTTGATGCCCTGGCAGATATCATCAATTGCTGCACATTTCTTGATTTTTGAAAATATTGATAATTTCATATTTAGGGGCCCCACCCTTGAAGGAGGCTATTGATGACATTCAAGTAGCCACCCTTTCTATGTCTTTGTTGACAAATTCTTAGGGGTCTGTCTCACTGATATATAGAGAGCCCAATGTTGAACTTGATTACGTCTAGTTTCATGTTTTGCGAAATCGTTGCAACTGACTTTCATGTTGAAGAGGGTCATTTCCTGCACCGTCTTGTGACCACACGCCGGTGGAATGAGTTTAATGATGTTTAGCCTTTCATAATTAAGTTGTCCCATTTCAGACAGTACCCTCTCTCGGTGGAGCAGTTCGGGATATGT
>NMRA01000890.1:25741-91856 GCA_002633005.1 Phoronis australis
ATACCACATCTCGCAATTTCTCAAGGGACCTCCGTTTCTACATGTAAACACCATAACTGTGGTTTTCACTAAATTTGCACAGACACCCTCCATTCCTGGCAGAACTTACTTAAAGCACACAGTAGGTTTTGCAGTTTAACTGGAGATTAAGTACACAAAGCCATCTCATCAGCATATCACAAAACTTTCACATCGGAAACATTTTGACATAGAAGAATACCATCGTCATTACTAGAATGGATACATTCGACAAAGTCATTAGATTTTTAAGTAATCACCGTGAACTCCATTAATAAACTTTCAAAGACAAGTGACTGTGTAGACTCGATCCGATACATGCTCTGTAATGAAACCTTGGACAAATGTAATATTGAAACAAATGCTCAAATTTTACATAATGTTAAACTCGATAGTTGTTTTTTTGTAAATTGCATAGAAAATTAATTTTGCTACAGTAGCAATTTACATGTTTGACACGTCTTCACGTGATGTGACCAACATATGACCTGTGTGAAGACATATGAATACAGTGCCTTCAACAATTTGGTTCTCAATATAAATGAGCTTCCCAGGTTGTACACGTGCGTCTGTTGATGTCAGTTTTGCTTTTAAGACTCGTTTTAATAAGTTAAATAGAAAACTCGCGCATACAGTTGTACGAATTTACTTTACTATTTAGTCAGATTTATAGCAACACTTTACATATCACTTTTGGCTATGGATATTCTCAAGCTACGACCGGTAGGGTTCGGGTTAATCGCGGGTGGGCAGAGCCTGATAGTGGAAAGCAATACGAGTTCCTGAATCGAAAGTTGACAGACAGGGAACAAAAAACACCGACCGATCCGTTTGAGAGACCACGACCCCTGAGGCAAATATCTGTTCACGAATCAAGACTGACGGACGACCTGCATCTATCTTCGTCGTAGCCCCCATGCCGTTTAGTTTTTGAAAGTTTCCATTCATATGCAATGCCCTCGAAGATCTCTCCCGTTTATTCACTGCAAGATGACATGTGGGACGATTTTCCATTGAGAACACTCTTTTGGTATTTAGTATCTCTAAAAGGCGAGTTTATTGATCTGGATTGTGTAATGACGTGGTTACCTGGTTGTTGCACGTCGATTACTTGGTGTGCTCGTAGTTCATTGGAAAGTGCAAGAACCCCTCCTGGGAAGTAATAGCATGACCCTTGAATGTTTCCCTTTGAGTGGGTCGGCCTGTTGTTTCATATTGTGGCCATTTCCTTGAAAGCGCGCACCGTGAGGAGACGATGTCTTACATGAAGGAGGATACAGGTGCGTAACTTCTGTCACTAATTACATTTTTGTCTGGCTGATTGCCGTTACAGTTCTCCGGCTGTGGCAAAGAGTGTCGACATGAACTGGAAAGTTAATCGAACCGTTTTTACCGGCTTTGGATGTCTAAGTTAACTGTAGCTGATGATGTTGTCATCGAAGTAATCGCAACGTAGTGCAGATGCAACATTTGTACACCAGGATTTTTTAATCTGATAATTTGGGAACATAGACATGTGCTAATAGACACAAAAAACTATTTCTTATTCGATTAGTAACTACTCTAGCAAAATATGCGCAGCTTTTAGCGACGACATTACCCTGTAATTGTCGATGATAGCGGTGGCCCCTGACAATAACTTCTTCGATGTAACCGAAGTTGATCATTCATACTACCGTACACCACAGCATCGACGCTCCGCTTTTCTACTGTGAAGTCAACTGGCACAGTTAACTTCGATTCAGGACCGAAGTTAACACACCATACTGACTGCAACTCCCCAAAACATCGCCATGTCTACGTTAGAATGAAAGGGCCTTACCAGTTTTAACTGCATGTTAAAACACTAACATGGTGTAACTAGTCCGGGTCAGCGTGAATCAGTACTACTACTAGTAGTAGTATTAGAACAAAAACTGAACAGCTGATGGAATTAAGGCTCTTCAAAATGATTTGGGTCCGATGTATCCTGACTGAGGTCAGTCACCCATCAGTAAATGCTCTAACCGTGTATACGAGTCATTGAACATTTCACAAACAGCACACTTACTGACTTATACTTGTCCATCGAAAGCCTGGTATTGTTCATTTGTTGTAACGTAAAACCTTCACGAGTTCGAACATTCAGTCTTGTCTTAATTGTTTCTCACCTATCGAACGAGTCGCTTACAGGTACACGGTTTGTTGGTAATGCCGCTTTTTGTACTGGCTAACACGTCTTTTTCTGAATCTCGTAGAGCAGGACGACTGCGTTTCGCCTTCGGACGTACACTTCATAGACCTACTTCTCCCCGNTTTTGTACTGGCTAACACGTCTTTTTCTGAATCTCGTAGAGCAGGACGACTGCGTTTCGCCTTCGGACGTACACTTTAGTCATAGATCTACTTCTCCCCGCCATTTGTATAAATTCTGTTGACCTCTAGATCTGTGGCTGCGCATGCGTTGTTGTAAAGTTGTTGTAATGTTTATAATCATTTTAGCGGTCGGGAGGCTAAATTCTTTGTAAACATTTCATTCGTTTGTAGTATTTACAACGATTTTTTTCAAAATTTTTGCACAAGTTGAAAGTTAATAACTTTTTGAACTCCATGTCGCATCAAAAAACCGGCTTAAACGGCGTTAAGAGGTTTTTTTCTTCTATAACTCGGACCATAGGCCTTTAAGCAAGCAGCGCTAGTGGTCTAACGCATGTCTGAAGGAAGAATGTATAACTTCGTGTCAGGTTTTGGTTTGCTAACTTGTACCCAGATCTTGAAAGGGTACATGTATATGTTCAAACAAATTTGGCACCAACTCAAGCCCTACATGTAAAGGAGCGGCCTTAGTTGACCTTGTGGCGCGCTCGGATTTGAAAAACCATGCGATTATCTTGTACTTCTTTCTTGCTTAACCCTTTTTGATTTCAAAGATGAGAACCTAAGTGAAACTGAGCTAGGCATCATTCATCATAGCAAGTTCCATTTCACTGATGATGCTACAATCTATGGTGCAAATACGTGCAGAAGAATAAAGAGGACTCGGATGTTTTTGCATACATGTATTTTCTGCTGTTTGTTTATGTATAGCCGATAAATTTGTATTCTTAGTTTGCCTGGTCTCTTTCAAGCATTGCAACATCTTTCATTGATAGGGTCACTCTCTGAAACTTTTCCTATAGGCTACTTACCGGTATTAAGTGAAGGATGCGGAGCTGTTAACATGGCCGAGTATATTTATGCCTCTTTAGCGCAACATAACCGTGCCGCGTGATATGGCTTTTATGCAGACTATGCCGCATGACTCATGCGCGTGGAGCACGTTCATCCACTCCTTTCGCGCCCAGAATCAACCGTTTGGTGCGTCCAATGACATAAGCTCATTGAGTGCATCAACGTGAAGTTACAGTGATCTGTGAAAATTATCTTAGAGTTTGGTCACAATGAAAAATGCTTTAGTGTAGAAACTTGACGCAGAGGTGCAGGAAGTTATGGCTTAATTTATCGCCACTCACTGCCGGAAATTGGTGGCCTTTTGCGGAACCGGATTTCGGATTTACTCAAATTTTGTTTGTGGAGCATTTTGCCACAGTTAACCTGCTACCCGAGGAGCTTAGGATTTAAAACATTGCTTACTCGCGATCGTTTTTTTTTGCAGAATGATGGCAGCTCGACTGAATGCGAAGGCCATGCGCGTTTGAACACTGACCCTCTCACGACGGTTACAGAGACGTTCACGTATAGTACGTGACATCTATCGTTGGCTGATATGACATCTCTGCTTTAATAGCCACCTATTGTCCTCAAATTTCTTAGATATGGGCTATGGGATGTTCTGAGGAAATATTGTTTCTGATAATATGCCACCTGAACAATTCACTGAATTCAAGTGTTTACTGAAGTCGAAAAAGCGTCTCAGTACTGAGCCGGAGACCGGCCTCAACCCACCTGATTTGACGTGAGACAAATATTACACGAGGATTATGTACGCAGTGTTAATCTGTTCCTTACAGTAGGGCTTACATGACATTTAAAGGTCGTTTATTTTGAGTGTGAATTGGCATTGGGTCTAGTAGACAAAGCCTATAGCTCAGCCGTACAGGGAATTCATGCCTTGTACGCATTGTACAAACTTACAGCATTTTAGAACCATAACACACAAATTCCAAGTCATACTGCATTTGTAAAATAAATAAGTCAAGGCGCATTTCACCAGTTCTGACTTAGGCGTCCCGGTGTCCGGGACAGTTGCTAAGAAATAGGCTTGCAAGCCTGAGCTACCGTCATTCGTGCGTCAAAGGAGGACGCTGTAGACGTGTTTACTCTTTGGTCTTGAGAAACCAAGAACGTGGTGTTTCGTAATGGCGGCCTCCTTGGAAGAGCAAGAACCACACTTGGTTGAAAATGGGATTAAAATCGCTGTTAATGAACTAAGTGCAACTCCTTCAACAAAGAAAACGTACTTTAATAGAAAAATGCGAACTTCAAGGTAATTAAAGTGTCATCGTGTTGATTTGTTGGACGACGAACCTTCCGTAATCGCCTAGTCAACTTTTTAAACTGTCCAAGTAGGGAGGACAGCATTTTTCAAAAATTTTAGAAAATGTGCATGTAATATACATCATTAGAAAGCTCTTTTCGAGACTAAAATAACGATAGTAAATTTTTTTAAATTGGACTTATGGTTCCGGAGAAAATGTCATTTTCGTGTCAAAATTTTTGGTAAAAATTCTGTCAAATCGAATCTGCGAGTTCAAAATATTATTATTTCAAAACTAAGAAACGTAAATAGACATGTAATACATCATTTTAAAGAACTTTTTATGATGAATAATTTGCCAAAAAACCATTTCGATTAGACGTTCCTGTGCGAAGATATTGACCTTAAAGTCAACACAGCCGACAAAGAGAAGTCACTACGTACAATTTTGCGATTTCGAATTTTCATAAAATAACAATTACTCCAGGAAAAAAAAACAAATAAGGTATCATTTTAAAGATTTTTCATCAGGAAAGTTGAAACTTGATAATTGGTTGAGCAAATTATTAATATTATTTGTGATATTGTTTTTAACAATCATGCTGTTTGCAACCGGCTTAACTTTGTCACTCAATTACATTAAGTAAAAATCAAAGATAAACAAACATCATTTCAAAAATGTATTGATGACAAGTATGATATATAGAACATTTTAATACAAGCTTCTGAAAGACATATAATAAATAAAACTTTTACATAAACTTTCCACAACAATGTAATAAAATGAAGACCCTGTCATGAGCCATCCAGGAATGTTCATGCTATAAAACCAACAACTGGAATATTCATAATCCTAAAATTGTCTCAAGTGATATGAACACAAAAAAGAATTTATGATGGACAGATAAATAAAGTTCTCAAGGCATCCTCAAGGAAGGAGGGGCCAAACCCTTTCTGTGACAATTGGCAGTGGAGTACCTTCCAGTAAACAGACGCTCAGTGGAGTTCCTTACACAGACCTGTGGTATCCTCAAGGAAGGGGGCCAAACCCTTTCACTGACTACTGTACGTCAGCGAAGTACCTTAGAGACTTGTGGCATCCTCAAGAAAAGGTAGCCAAACCCTTTCAATCACCAAGTCAGTGGAGTACCTTACACAGACTTGTGGCGTCCTTAAGGAAGGGGGGGCCAAACCCTTTCTGACTATCATAAGGCATTGGAGTATCTATTATGCAACACTGAGTTATTCCAGCACTTCGAAGTCCCTTTGACCAAAGTCATCAATCAGCCGAAAGGAGTAGATAGCCTCATCTTCGTTGTAATGGATATTAAACCAAGACAGATATCCGAGGACCTGAAAGAATACTATAATTCATAATTATTTGAACAGTGTTATGCGAAAATGTTACCCTACTTGGAAATTATGCACATTTTAACAAAGGTGACATAATACTATTAAACTACAAGGTTGTGAAAAGAAAAAAGAAATAGCTAGATAGGTCATGTCAGTATTTGTCTGACAGTGTCTTAAGAGGTGGTGTTGGCATATGGTACTTCTTCGCGGACTCCTCAACAGCATCAGGAGCTGAAAAGCACAGTCCGATAGGTGGAGGGGAGAGCCAAAATGAAGGAGGCTTTGACCGTTTGTCTATGAGATCATGTCCAACTGAATAACTGATAAAATGCAAGTAGAATCAGTAGAAGCAGGAAAGTAGAAGGATCTGGACCAAGAGCTAGAAGCAGAGTCTGTTGAGAAAGAAATGTGAGACATGATGAAGATAGAAACTCAAAACAGGAGTGAAATTATAAGAACAAAAATAATGAAGAAAATAACAACTGGTTTGGTCCACAGTAAATTCCAACAAAGCTTACCTGGAGGATAAAGATCAGGGTGAGATTTATGAACAGTCTAGGCAAACCTCAATTGTTCCGTTAAAAACTATATATACTGGCCCGTGGTCAGAAAAAAAGTTTATCGAAAGCATGTATGTTTCAAAGTAGTGGACCACAAAGTCTTGGAAACACAGGACTGCAGTAGAACTGTACATTTGTAATATTTGTTTAATCTAAAATTAAAACATTTTCATTTTCTATCTTGACATATTCTGAATAAAATGTCATGACCAACAAGGCAAGATGGGTGTGGACTTCTCTGGCAGCAAGCCAACCCAAGTCTATCAGTGGCTTGACCAACAAAAATGTGAAACAAAATAGTAAAAAAAAACTTAAATATAAGAATCATTGTTCTCACTACGAGAAATGACTGTTTAGTTCTCTTTTACATTGAGTTTTCATCAGCAAAAGTTGAAGTGCTTCAGTATTGTAAACCAAACATTCAACGCGATTCACAGGACCACCCCTAGCGGCAGTACCCGGAACTACGAAGTGAGTCAGAAATTCGCCCGATTGTCAGAAATTGACGAAATGTTCGTTTAGAACAAGTGTTTGAAATAGTTCATTAATGAACCCTTTAGTGCGGAATACAGTTCATTACATTCGCAAATTATTCTATATACCAATAAATTCAGCTCGAAGTTGAAGGTCGCGGGAACAGGCGACTTTTTCAACTTTTAAGTGCAGGAAAGTGAAAACTACTTACATAATCGTGTTCGCAAGGCTCCCTTTTGTTCTTTCACGAAGTTTCACGTAAAAATTCGCGAGTTTAGTCTTCTCCTGGGTTGAAAACCAAATAGCACTCATTTTTACCGGCATCCATTTTGGTCTGAAAAATCGGTCACGTCCCTGCAAAAAACTCGTGCAAAGTATTATTAAACGAATTTTGCGACAAAAAAAGATTATCAGATAAGTAAAACAATATATTTTTTCATAGTTTGCAATAATTTTTATTCACATTTATTACATTTTTGAGTTATTTTTTGCCGATTGTAGTGAGCGAATTTAACACGGTGACAGATACGCGAAGCGATTCGCTGAAGAATGCTGTCCTCGCTAGTCCAAGTATATGTGTGCACAATTGTATACTATTACTATACTATTAGTATAGTATACTAGTCAATACAGCAGACCAAATGAAATGTGACCTTCAGTTATTGTCATTGAAAAGAACATTCTTCCTTGAGAAACCTAAACTATTTACCAGTGTTAGAAAATGGGGGTTCTACTGTTATTATGCTGCTGAGTTTTTGGAGTGATCGTTGGCTAGCGGTCAGTATAGCAAACTTATTGGCTAGCTTCCTTTACCACCAATTCTTCAATCAACTGTTCTTCCACGGGGTTGCCTACATGTCACAGTGTAATATCGGAACTGGTATTGTTAAGGGGTATTTTAATACCGGCTAACGCAAACTGAAATTCAGAACAAATTTTGCTGCTGCGAAGCTGCCATCATCACTTGAGAGATGTTGCAAAATTAAAGAAATGGTGCATTTCACAAACACACTGTTTTCAAAATGAAGTTATACTTGTCTTTGTAATAAAAGGATGAGAACCTTGTTTGAAAATGACATTTTTTATATTATATTTCGCTTAAGAATGTCTACAATGGGCAAGCACAAGTTGAGTTTTGGTTGACACACAGATGTTGTGTGCACCAGTCATTAGCTTTGAGTGTTGATAATAATTTTCTTGAGGAGATGACGAGCAGTACTACCAATTTCAAGGTCTGTTAGAGCTTAATGTCACTCAGTTGTTCCTATAGATTTGGTGGTAGTTCCTCATGCAGCTAGCTGGCAGGCTATTGAGTTTGACTGAGCCTATTGACCAAAGTCAACTTCACTCCAGATAGCTTTCAGCCTCTTGTCTTTGGTATAGGGGATAGATTGCGTGTGATCGCCAATGGTGTAGAGGGTACGGTTTTGTTATGGGAAAAGTCATTACTTGGCAAAAAGTCATACAGTTTTGAAGGTCCTTGGATTTTTCCTGATTCAAGGAAATTAGAAAAATTACCTGCATGGGGACAAAATTACTTATTGAATATGCTAGTAATACTTATTCGAAGGTATATACAAAACCATAAGCTGTCTTATCTGGATATGTTTGGCTTCTTTTTATTTTGGTGCATCTAAACGTCTGCCATCTTACGCTCATAAATTTTAACCTAAGGACCTCAGCAGTGACCTGAATGACAGTCAATAAGCAAAGTGAATGCATGCCTTAGTTCACCTTTAGATAAAACGGGCAATTTGTGGGGCCAGACGTGAATAGTAAATCGTCATCTTCAAGTGATTAAGTTCTCTTGAAGAGGAGTTCAGTATGTTGTATTTTGTCTGCAGATCATTGTCTTCACTCTGTCATACTATTCACATTTACAGGCTAATATTTGATGTGGAATTCGATGAAGACATGTATGATAGAAAATTCTCCACTTTCGAATGAACTTCCAACCCGTTTAAGGGTTGGTTCAACTAATAAGTAAATATAGCAGAACTTAGTAATAGGTTGTCCAGATTATGTCACTGTCAGTTTTTGCTCTCAATGTAACAATTATAGGTCATCTGACCTGAAAAGTTATGACCTTGACAGACAGGTGTGAAATATAAGTCAACTTCCAAACGATCAATTGTTTTACCTTTTCGGATATTTTGTTAATTCCACAGATTTGTCAGTACCGTCTCAAATGCATGCAGCGGTTCATTTGCATACTTTGTTGTCTTTTGTTTTGAAGGGAGCTATGCTTGTGCGCCTTGAAACTTTTGTGTTCCGAACGAGAATTGCCTGTCAGGTGCTTGGATGCATTTGCTGCTTCTGGTAAGATTGGACCTTCTCATCATGCTTTCTTTTTAGAGATTGAGATTAACTTATGGATTGTAGTGCATCATACAGGGTAGACCATCTTGAGATGGGCTCTTCTGACATTTCTTTCATAGAGCTATTTTGAGGAAATGAAGTAACCAGTCGAACCACAGATTTTTTCTGGGATAGGAAGCTTTGTGTTGTAGCCAGGCACGTTTTCTTTTGGGGACTGAGTGTGTTTTTACCAGTTGAGGCCATTATTCTGCTTTCTCCAAAGTGGAAAGGAGACCTCGCAATTGATTTCCAGTTTTCGATAATCATTCTGTGACATAAGGTCACAGTGTGGCGATGTAATGCAACGTAGACATCATGCAGGTCCACCTATAGTTAAGATTTGACTTAGATGAAGATTAGTTAGAAGGGAATTAGATCTTACAGGATTTTGCATTCAATTCTTTGCAATTGCTTAGCCAATTATCCAAAGGATTAGTGCAGAAAGTTTGATGCTAGGGAATATCCTTGGTTAACAAAAATCGTTATTTTCAACTCAGCCAGGGCAGATTTGAAAACTGTTTAAAATGAAAGTCGCATTGAATTTCATGCTCCAATAATGCTACATGGTAGTATGACCATACTTTTTCCTTTTCCAGGTATTTCTGGTCTTCAGTGGAAGAAGTGTTTATCGTCCAGTGTCCAGGTGACTGTCAATGACAAGTCACCACAGTCAATAGATAGTATTAAACAAAACTGTAGACGAAATGGGATGGATGTCACATGTCCGACAATAAGTGATGATACCACAACCTTTGATGACCCTGTGTGTCAAACTGAAGACATTGTTGAAGTCACAACGAAAGATGCTTCAACTTTACTGAGTGAAAGACAGTTTGACTTTGTGTAATATGTCCATGCATTTTTCATTAAAATTAATGTTTACATGATTATCAAAAATAACTTTTCGCATGCAGGCAGAGCTTGTGATAGGTCAATTACAGAATGGCTTATCAATATTAGCAACTGTCCTGATGACTCATCTTTATTCTCTGTCATGAGAGAAGACAGTGCTGATGAGGGATTCCGCTTGACAGGGAATTCTGGGCCATTTTGTCCTATTACTTTTGGCTTGTATTACATAATGTCAACCATTTTTTTGCTCTGATCATGGCAATTTTTGTAAAAAATCATTGCATACCGTAGATTTAACGAAAACCATTCAAAATACAGTCAAGTGTTAGAATGCATTGCCTGTTCAGTGTTGTGATACCCTTTGGCAACTCCTTTGGCCCTGTTGAGCAAGACTCATGTTGTGAGATTATTTTGACAAAAGCTGAATGAAGGTTTGAAATCTTTTTTATTAACTTTTGGGTAAATGCTTGTTAATTACTGAAAATACCTAGCTTTTTGGTGCTGTGCTGTAGCACTACAGAAAGGCAAAAATATCAAGCAAATGCATAATTCCCGTATTGGTTTACCTGTATGGTATCATAAGTAAGCAGGTACAGAACTGGGGCCTGTTTCAAGAAACTGACTTAAGTTCATTTTTGACTTAAGTTTAAGATTTTTCTTAACTTCCACACTTTGAAACTTCCACATTCGGTAAGTTAGTCAAAATTAAGACAAAACTTATCAAACACGAAAGTCAAACTTAATATCCCTTTCTTTGTTTTGAGACAAATTTAACTTTTATTTTAATATTCACTAAAATTTAAGATCTGTCTTAGCTCAGTCAGTTTTGTTGGAACGGGCCCCTGGTCTTACAGTGGCAGATGTTGTCTTCTTTTTAGTTACTTAGATCCTTTTGGAACAGCAGTGCAGTACCTTGATGTGGCTTTTATGAACATCATAAATGGTGGGATCATTGTTGTAACATCAACTGACCTCGGCGCCCTCTATGGGATGACACCACATGTTGCACGGCGCAACTATGGTGCTGTTGTGCAAAAAGTGGAATGTTTTAAAGAGGTTGCAGTGAGAATTTTAATTGGAGCAATGGTTAGGTTAGTGCTTTATTTTGCCACCACTTGGTGCACAGACAACATATTTGTATTGGCATATAGTAGCTTTGTCTCGAAATACGCTTGCATTGAACCAAAGATAACAAAATAGATATGCAAACAACAGAGGTATAGCACTGAACTGCAGGCATGTTGCGGTATGTCGGAATGTGTGAAACAACAAAATGTGCACCCATCCGTATTTCTCGAGCTCTGTTGTCATCCCCATTGTAACCATCAGCACTTTAATGGCTGACGATTCACTGTTTACTCTGCAAGGATAGGTTTGAATAAAAATTCCTAAAATATAAAGATATAAATTATTGAAGCACATTTGAATATTTTAAAATTTTTGAGTTTTGGCAATCCAAATGACAAACATTCCATAATTGCCATTTTTCAAAAAGCATGGATTGTGTCTGTTTGACTCAATCGGACAGGTGGTTGACTTAAAATTGCTGTAAAGTTGTGTAGGTTTTTTGACATTTTTTGAAAATTCTTCATTGTATTGCAAGTTGTTTGAGATTTAATAAGCAATGCAGTCATTTCTTGTTTTCGGTAATTTTATAATGCTTTAAAAAACAAAGTAACATGCTTATTGATGCAGCATTTAAAATCTTGTTGCAGGTCTGCAGCCAAGGCTAACAAAGGCATTGACGTGGTGTTTGCATGTGCAAGTGAAACGTTCATCTCTGTAGCTGTTAGGGTTCTGCGTGGTCCTAAGCACGCGGATGCTTGTGTGCCAAAGGTTCAGAAAGTGCTATACTGTCGTATGTGCCAGGACAGGGCGTTCATCCCAGACAATACAACTCCATTAGGTGAAAACATCTCTTATGACGCAATACAGTAGCTTTCAACATAAAATGAACACACTTCCACAGAATTCTGCCAGTTTCTGCCAAAGTTAGATTATTTTTTTACCAGAATTGCGTGGCAATTAAGTAGTCACAGTGAAAGGCTTTTTGCCAAATTGATGACGTTAGTGTGCCTAGCCATTAATTGATTGTACTTGGACTTGGAAGCCAAGTTATTGCTATTCTGACAAAGTGCCTGGGCCGACAATTGTCCACATTATTTTGCAAATTTAAAGGGATCGAAATGTATTCTAGTTGAAAATAATTGATTACGTAGTCTGTGTTTTATGTCAAATCTTTAGTTTGTGTTAGAGTGTCCAGTTTGTCTGTTGATATATTGACTGTCTTTTGTTTACCTGCCAATTTCCATATTAGAAATTTCAAATGGGACCTTGTGCGCTATGGAAATGTACAACATAGCACGTTTTACTGCACTATTCACTATCACCTCGCTGTCACACACTTCACGTCTAATTAATAGCAAATTTCTTCACTTAGCACTGTGAACCATTATTGTCAAAATGTCCGTAGTACACATACTCTACACAAGCTTAGATTTGAATGAAGAATGCGATAAATAACTATGAGTCAGCCTACTATAAGTATTAGATTCTGGGCAAATTACCATGTTTTTAGCAATTTTATTTTTCTGTACTCAAGGAGTGAACTCTACACTTTGACTATAAAAGAAAAAATATTTTCGTGTATACCAATTCCAACGTTTGAAATGCAGGTTTCAAGATCGTGTGTTACAAATTGGCAGCACAAAAGACACTGAGATTATTTGCAGAAATCTTTCAAAACAAGGTAAATGAGATAGACAAGACATGCACTTCCTTGAGTACCTTTTCAGCTTTGGTTACTGTAACTTGCATTGTGAACTTTCTGACAGCAACAAAATTTGTCATACTGAAGTAATTTAGTTGATAATTTTCAGTAAATCCGTACAGGCTGTTGGGGTGTCATTGCATTGACCAGCAAGTTGGAGCCTCAGCCATCGAACTTGGTCCCATGTGGTGAGTGTACCACTTTTTATTCATCGATAAATGAAAGGTACATTATGCTACCTTTCATGCACCCAACTTTCTTGTACATTGTTGATAAAACAAAATGGAAATGGTCTAAAGTGCCAAAACTAGTGCCACTTGTGACTACAACATGGACTTCTGTATTTAAGTAAGTAATTCTTCACTAATCTTGTTTTGCACACAATATGGCTGACAAGTGAATACCTATTTTGTCGATTTTTATTTATTAAGATAGATCGGGGATATTTTAGTCTATTACGGGGCTAGCATGGTTTAAAGTGACTGTGTAGATGTCAAAAACAGCCCTTTCTGAAGTTGGCATTACTTGCAAAGGATACTCAGTCTTTAATAAATAGAAAATTACAGTTTTTAATTATTTTTGTGTGAAACAAGTGGAGACTCACAATGTTGATTAGTAATACAACGTGTTTCCTAACTTAAATGATATCTCCTTATATGGCAGCACTTGGCACACTCCGACAGACACTTGTTTATATGCAGACATATTAGGCAGGGGTGTGTAATAGCCCAGGTTATGTTCAATGCACAGACTTTTACATGTCAACAAACATGTAAGATTACTTTTCAAAAACACTCATGTTGAGCGGTTGTGAATAAAATCTGGATTGTTCCAAAACCCACTTGTTCTCCACTCCACTTGAACCCCATACCCCTTGACGCTCTCGACCTATGACCCCCTCAACTTACAACCCCGTCAACCCACAACCCCATCGACCGGCGACTGAGTACAGTTGACACATGCTCGAGAACATCTGAATGTGGAACTAATGCTGACTTGCAATACCAACGTGTATGGCTGTGAGCATGGCTGTTTTTTCCTTATTCTGCAATTAAGAGAGGCGATTTGGCAAGTTTGAAAGCTGAAATCAGAAAAACAACTTGACCAAATTAAATCAAAACCTATCAATGTTACAAATTGTCTCATTTCCGGCAGAGTGTAATCGTCTCACCTGCTCTTCAGTAAATGGCAGATTTAAGCTATTTTAGGGATAGTGTGAGAAGGCAAGGGATATGTAATTTCTTCCGTAAATACAGTTTGAAAAATCAAAGTGTTATTAACTAAAAAGCATCTCAAAGTTACAAGTATTACCATTGTAAGCCAGTATATGACTATAAGCAAATAGTAAAAATGTGAAATTACCATATTATTTTCCTGAGTTTAGTACATCAGTGTCATTGGTAGCCGTTTGTGAAACTATTTCCATAACAATGACAGCACACTCACAATAAGTCATTTTAGATGAATCAGATGTTCTTACGGCCACCGGTCTTGAGTCTGAGCAGATTCATGGAGTCACAAGTGACGTATTTAGGTAAATGAAATGTGTGAGAAATGCAAGATACATTTGTTGTGGCTGGGTGTGGGCCGNTGGGGGTCGAAGGGATCGAGGGGGTTTTAGAACAATCCATAAAGTCTGGTTTCAACAGTGATCTTACAATTAGTGTAAAACAAATGACATGGGTCGTTGAGTGTCCTTCTTGCAAATATCCTGACTTCCTCTTTCACATTGTTTTTTAGGTGTGGAAGTCTCTTCAACACACAGTTTATCAATAGAATGTGCCAAAGTGCTGAAGACTTAAACCTCAGTAGCAAAGTCAAGGCCGTCTTGAAGACTCTGACCGATGAATCCATATGTCGTATGCAATCCAACACTGCTGACACTGGGATTAAAAATCCTCGTGAAAATGTGACAAATTTAAACTCATCCCTTTGTAGGAAAGCAGGGCACACCATCAACAAAACCTGTGTCCAGAGTCCGAATGGAGCTGTACTCAATTCTAGCATCCCAAGAGATACACCAGTGACTTGTTTGTCTGCTGTAAGTCTACCTAAGACTAGCTGTTCTGAGAATTCAGCTATCATTAATCCAGCTTCGACTACTGTTACAACCAGTGAGTCACAGTTTGATACCATCTTAGGGACGTCTGCACTTGCTGCTGGTGACGTGACGGTTACCACATGCAACCGCCAAACAGGACGAAAAAGGAAGTTTGAAGATATTTCTTCAAGTTCAGAGCAAGATTGGGGGGAAGAACCTCCATTTTACTGGAATCCTCAGTGGAGAAAGATGTCTGGGTTGAAACCACCAAGGTAGGTACATTACATAAAATTGTTCTGTGCTTTTTGGTACTGGACTAATGCCCATGATAACAAATGGTCTGGTACACGTACCAGCTGTTTGCAGGTGGCTTAGTTGGGCCTATTGCAGTGCATCAGCTGTAACCAGTTTTACAGTATGTTTTATTACTAACCGAGCTGACAATATAGAGACCTGAATACGGCCACTCGATCTTGAGTTACTAAATAATTATTAAGAATTCCAGTCAGCAGAAATTAATAAACATTAATCCCAGTAGGCCACACTCCCTCCCTTTCCTTGGTGAAAGGTCATGTGTGCTTTTATGATTAGCTTTGACTTGGGCTTGAGACCATTAATGTTTTAGGGGCCCTTCTCCATCAATTGACCAATTGCTTGTCGTTGGATGACTGCACAAGGGAAGATTGATTGTGTTCTCTGTTGATGAAAGTATTCCTTACTTGCTGTATTTCTATATGTAATGAGCTTTACCTTTGTCTTGACCAGAAACACTCCAGTGCTTAGAAGAGTGTCTTTGAATCTGCCTATACACAGCACTTCATTCTTCATTTTGCCTAATAAACCCTAAACAGCTTTCAAAATCAATCACGCATACTTAAATATTGGCAAAGTTTTGACACCCGCAGGTGTGGCTAAATCAATTATATCATTTTCCAAGGAATTCGTTTTTGTATTGGACAAGTTATTAAACCAATCTCCACCGCTTGTGTGCCTAGCTGTTTACTGATGAAATAGTGTTCCTTTTTGTCATCTCACTCTAAAAGTTAGCTATGCGCCTTACTGCCTTATCGCGGTACAAAATGCTCTTACTTTTTTATTTGATCTCAATAAATGGTCTGTTTCAATGCTAAATAAGAAGGCGCAACGTACTGCAAAATTCCCCACAGCCCTGCAGGGGTTTGACTCCAGTTTGTTGTGGAAAGTACTACACTTCATCACCGCTGAAACGATGACACATTTTTGTTTTATCATCATCACAAAACAAAGCTTTTGACACTAAGAGTCTTAATTTATATTTTAGGTCATCCAAGCTTGTAGAGATTCTGCGCCAGGCTGGCTACCGTGCCAGTTTGACACATTTCGACCCGTGTGCAGCTCGTACAACTGCGAGTCTGACTCAAGTGAACGAACTATTACAGGAACACTGCGTAGCCGGAAGAAAACCGTAATATGAAATGTTAAACATTTCTGTGGGTTGAAGAAATAAGATAATTGTAACTAGTCTTGGGTTTCTGTTACAGATGATAAGACTGTTATGACTGGTTAGTTTTTTAGGGAATGCTTGCTTTTGTAGTAGAATGCTCTTGGTGATTCAAAGTCTTTGCAAATTAAAACCATGTTTAAAGTGACACTACGACCATGGTTTATGACAAAAATATTTTGATCAAGTCCTCTTCCCGGTGTGGAATTGACCTTGTCTAGTTCCTTGCACAGTTCAGTAGTTCTGGTCTGGGGAAGGACTGGCCAAATTCGTAAAATTTCAGCTCACGCCCACATACATTTTGACTAGGAAAAAAATTGAAGTCATATTCATAATGCTAAGTGGCCTCAATCGAAACTTGTTTAGACAACAAAATCACGGATTAGTGTAGTTTTAAGGTTTTCTCTTGGAGTGGCAAAGTTGTGCTGCTCCAGTGGTAATATGCATGTAAGAACAGTTAATATTTTCAATTGTCGAATTGTACGCATCGCAGTTAGTCATGCAGGCAACTGACCTTTAACATGGGAATGTGGAAACGTGAAGTGTCTTTGAATCTTTCAAATGTCTGACAGCAGGCAATAGAGAGAATAAGGACAGCTTACTGGTACACTGCACATGTATATCAAAAGTAGCCGAACGTAACTTCGGAAACAGGGTCCATATAAACAGAAAGTGCCTCTTGGTGGTGGTTAGGCAGGCACTAATATGTCTTCAAAAGTGGAATTTAATAAAAAAAAAAACGTGATAACATGCTGTAGTCCCGCAATTTTACATGTGGAGTTGGACAATATCATGTCAAGATAGCCTCTAAAAACTGACCCACATTGCGATACACAGTGAACGTGAATACAGGCTTGGTTTGACTGGTCGCCGCTGGCTGTTCATTTAAGGAAACCTTACCTACCTTGAGGACGGTCATTATTGGGCCTAGTACATGTAACTATGTAGGTTTAACTTATATCTTGAAGTCAATAATTTTCCATATTGTCATCGTAAACACTTTTTGAAAACCTTTCCGAGAAGTAAGGTACATGCAGATCTCGTCGTTATTTGAACTTGTTTGCAAGTCACTATTTTAGCACTTCACCACCGACACGTCAACGAACTGGAGTCTTTTTTAAAAGCCCCCTGGTGTCATCGGGATTCAGTTGCCACATTTATTTCAAATGGCAGTTGAAGGTAGACCTGCGTCAAAGCTTCGCAGCTCCCACCATCATGCTACTGTGCAAAAGGTGTTTTCACAGGCCAAATTGGTCACTGGTTTTCAATTTACCGCCAGGCCCGAAAGAAAGTAAATATCATTTTTGACCCAAAACCTATCCGATTTCGCAAAAACCTTCACCTCCAGTCGTGGTTTCAGCTGTCCACTTACATGTACGCCTATTGACAACATGTTCCCCTTGGTCGTCGCCAGTTTCATGCCCAACTCACAGGGGTGCAGGTTTTGCTGAGAAAACACCCCGGCCGGAGATGCAGCTACCAGAATGCCTCAACGAAAATTCCTGATAAAAAGTCACATTTTAGACTTGAATACACATTGCGCATTCAGAGCATGGTTTTGAGCTCAACATGAATATTTTTATGATCTTAGCTTCATCCGAGATGATGAAGTGTCAAATCTGAAAGACAATACATGTACCACCTTGGGATTCAGACTTGATGGAACATCGTCTCAAAAACGTCGGTTCTTGTTGCGCGTATTTGATATTGAAAATAGGGCCTACAGACAAGACTCACTTTAGTAGCGTTGAGTTTTTGAAAAATTGATTTTGATATTGTCATCCTTTGAGAATGCAGTTGATGAGGATGTGGTTGCAGTCCCCGGGGATTTTGATTTATGGCTTGTTGGTCCCATAACGTGGCTGTCAAAAAATCAAGACTTCGGCTTTATTTTAAGGATTGTTGAGGTCTTCGTGTGGCAGCAAATTTATCGACTAAACGGCCTTCAAAAGAATATCTCAGACGTGTAGCTAATAGAATAAAGAAACAGAAATTGCGAGATCAGTGGGGATTATCTGTGAATATTGCAGCGGTCTCTGTGAATATTGCACCGGTCTCTGCGAAAATTACTATTTTCCACAAAAAACTGTCGCTTTCTCCCATGTAATGTGATTGTCTAATAACGAAGGGTCTTCTCTACTAATTTATAAGAGTTTTAATTTATAAACAGGAAACCCTATGAGCATGTAATGAATGTCATGGTAAAGAAGTCATAAGAGAGGAGTTAAAAAAAACTGATATGAATGCATCATGGTGTGTCCTCGTTTTGAAACGACACGATTTTCAAGTTTGCGAACTCATCCTTAGTTTCGTTTGCCGAGTGACGCACACACTGAGGAACTGGAAAGTCACGAGATAATGTCATGACTGAAAGAAGGTTCCTAACCCGCAAAATGACTGTGTGCACTTGGTCACATGAGACCCTCATCACAGGAACCCCTGCACGCTTATGGTCTGTTCCCTAGTAAATATGGCGTCACTCATCGCCGTTGTAGCACACAGAAGTCAGACGGGGGATTTGATGCAGGGAATCTTATTCAGAATTTAGGAACACACAGCTTTATGTTGAAACATTTCGGCTCACAAAATAGCCCTTGGTTTACACTTTGGTAGAGGCACACTTGTATTAGGGAGAAGCAAATATATTTTGTGAAAGAGAGAACTCTGGGGCGTTTCCGTCAAATGGTTGCGCTAAGTTCAAGCGCATTGTCTTGACACAAAATGGAACTGGTCAACTGCTATACCACCGTGCCACGTGGTCCCACGAGATCTGCTTACCACCAACTGGAAAATATGTCGCATATTCAAACCACTATCGCGAATTCTGTTCTGTTTTAACTGCTGGGACCGAGTAAGTTCTCTATTATTCTTACAGAATGCATGGAAACACGGTTTTGGGAATTGTTTGTACACTGACGATTTGGCATACACAAACGTAGGTTTGATATGAAACTTAGCTGTTTTACTTTCCAAAGACAGCTCCAACAACTTTGAACTCTGTTTAAGTTTACTAACGGGTCAATTAGACTGTTTTGTCAGCTTCCAAATATTTGGTGTGGGAAGATACATGTACGACATACACCATATCGCTGTTCAAGTGCTCGAGACGAAGCTCTGCCAGTTACATGTAGCTGGTCGATCACGGCTTGTAGTTTACTGTGCCTACTGTAGCATGATTTCGATCAAAAACGGACTAGTCAGTTATATGTCCATTACTGTAGCCCACAGGTATAAGCGTATCGGACAGGTGACATGCTGGGGGAAATTGCTCCCAAATTAGAACAGAGTTATAAAAAATGCCTTAAAATCACGAAAAGCGGGGGAATAATTAATATTTTCTTAGGAAAAATTATGATTTGATTATCCCCCAATCAACAAAATACGCTATGCACTTAACCTAAATGTACAAGCCACGTCTCACCTTAGTAAAGAACGTGTTGCAGCCCGCTTTATGAGTTTGATATTGCTTATAAATCCGATAAAAAGTGACTGTTTTCATGATGAGCACAACTCACCACTGTTGGAAGGAGAAACAATACGTTCCAGCTATAAAAGGCATGATATTCCACCATGTGAATTAATGTAGGAATGTTTGTTCGAAATGTGATAAAACCTGAGATACGATTGTGTGCTATAGGTGCAGGAAACACAGGTCAGGTAGGAGCGATTCAGGCTCTCTGATGTTAGAAAAAATGCCCCCGTGAGAAGTAGGGGGTTAAATTGTTGTCGCCAGGTGGGGATGGAGGTGTGCAACGCTCCTATGTTCTTGCTTCACTGAGGAAAAACCTATCATATTCTCAAACCGCTTGCTTCGTCCACATTCTCGTATGACCGAGAAAATTCGCTTTGGTTCTGCAGTGCAATAACTTTTAACCACCAAACATGATGTCAACAACGGCTACTAAACAAAATGTTCCGCATTAACGAGTGCAACATAAAACACTGTCAGTTGAGAGGGGACATGAATAACCTTGTTGGTCTCAACGGTTTAGACAAACATCCCTCCAAAACAGTTGTATAGGAAATCAAGTCCGGTTTTGACCCATCAAAATTTCTAGCAACATTTGAAAATTCCTTCCCAAGTCTGCGACAGAGGCAAACGTAACCGACTTTGGCTTTACAGACCCCCAACTAAGAACCATATTAGCTACTATGTGACAAAGCGAGTACAAGTTTTTAGTTGAATCACACTTTTATTAAACAAGTGGGACGACATTTGCTGAACTTATCAAAACATGATGTTGCATCCTTTAAAGGGATCACCCTATTCTTGAATTTTATGTATCAAACATAATAATTCTTTGCAACAAACGTTAGCAGTCCATTCTGTAATCTCAACCTTTAGCACACCGGGACGTATTACGCTTAGCGAAGTTTGTCGTCAGTTTGAACACAATTATGACGGCTGCAGACTACAGGCCGTAACAGCTGATCAATCATCAATTTTGGGTCAGTAAGCCTTCCGTCCGAGATTAATCGTGATGCAATGTTTCGAGTGTAATGTAGGTCTTTGTGAGTTCGGTTTCCCATGGCAATCATCTTTGTCCTTGCATGGGCTACTTGCAATCTACAAAAATAACTGGGAAAGACGGAGATATCAGTTTTGCAACCTCTCCTTTGGCCCCTGGGCCAGAAACTTCGGTGAAAATGTAGCCGGATGATCCATCAGCGCCCCCTTGCAGACCCGTATTATGTGACGATGCATCTCACTGGAGGCAAAAATATTACAAACCATTGAATATAAATCTCCGTGTTCATGAGAACAGTCACACTGTATTGCAAGGTTGGTGGATTTTCCGGGGCGCAACATCTTCAATTATTAACAAGACGTAAGCGTACATGTACATGTACATGTATAACGTGGTTACGAAATGTGCTGCTGCACTTGTAAATTCCATTTCCCTCAACAATCAACAGGAATCTCGACAAGTACATGTAGGAAACAATCCAAGTGATAACTCCACTAGTAAATGTTTAGGGCTCAATATTAAAGGTAAAGGCAACCTTTTTCATGTCATTTTTAGCAAAAATAGGGTTCGTTGATTACCCCAGACATATTTTTCACTTATTTACAGCTTTTCGTAACTTAATTAATTACCCGTCGTCTACTCCGGAAGTGACGTTCTGGGAGGCAAGAATTTCGCGCCAATTTCTTTCCATACAGTCTGACTGTGAGAGCAGTCGAGTCAGTCATTGTTCTACCTCCGTTGTGATAAGTTCGGTCGTCGTTTGCTTCTGTTTACGAGTCAGTTTTGGATGGCAGGAGTAGCAGACGCCAAATCAGAAGACTCAAAAACAATAAAAATGGACAATACAGTAGGTGCTGCAAAATTACACGAATCGAACCGAAAACCAGTGGATAGCGTCAACTCGCTGATACATGCAGATGCTTGTCTGCCAAATTTTATGAAAGTCCCTTGTGGAACATTGAAGATACAGAAGTAAAAGTAAAAAAATAAAATTGCCATTAGGGGGCACACTGGTAGTCCAATATATCCGAAAATTGTGTTTTTTATTGTCATGTTCATGTAAATGCACTTGCTAAATTTAATAAAGATCCTGCAGAGGGGATGGGGTACAGCATTGAGTATAAAATGACAGTGGGAGGCACCACGTCAGCCCTCCTCTTCATATTTAGAACATTCATGCCAATTTTCACAGTTATTCTTAGAGTGGTTTGGTTGACAGAGGCATTTTAGCTATGGTAGTACGCTACAGAAACTGGAATATTGTTAGCTGACTCGTGTTCGTGTTTGTTTGCGAAAAAAGAAAATAAACAAATATTGGAATAATCGGAATTGTTTATTATAAACTCACCACGGAGGTACTGTAGTGTTGGTACATAACTTTTAAACAACTTCAGTGGATAATTCATCTACAAAATAAAAAATATGAATAAAAAACAAATTGATAAAATAAAAAAACGGGCATTTAAAAAGGGTTTTAAAAATTCCGTATAGATGATTGGTCCACAACAACGAAAGGTTGGATACCGACTGGATACCGGGAACGCGAAATGAAATTTAAAAAATTCTGTAAGTGGCGAGTTAAGAAAATGATAACTAAAAGAAAAAAGTAGTATTTAAAAAGTCTTTAATGAATTCTCGGTATAGACGGCTGGTGTAAAACAACGAAAGGCTGGATACCGAGTACGTGAAACAAAATTAAAAAAGAATCTTCCTAACAGACGGGTTAAAAATTGAAATTTCAAACGCGTGTCCTAGAGACAGAATGAGATCACTTACCGAAAATATACTGGTCCTCACTTCCAAATCGTTTCTCTCCTTGTGTAGACAGAGAATATACAGTGTTTAGTGTTAAGTAACCTACAGTGTACTAACAGACCTTCGTCAAGCGAACTGATTTTTACATGAAAATAATAAAGGCATCGAGGACTCGCCCCGATCACGCGATCGTTCGCTCAGACAATTATGTGCGATCCAGTAACGGTGTCTTATAATGTCCTTCGTTATTAAGAAACCTTTAAGAAATAGGTTTCTTTTCACGAAATTAATTGTCACTTTGGTTTAAAATATACTTATCTGACCCAGCATGAAGAAAGATATGTATCTGTAAGTGAAAATTTTATTAGAAAACCTGTGTTATCAAACGCGTTGATTATTTGATATGACACGTGTCTAGTCCGAGACAGAGGAGAATATTTGAAGAAAGCTTGTGTAAGAAAATTTACGTAATCAAGTACGTTACTTCATGGGAAACGTCTCAAGTTCCACAGCACTTAAGCACAAAGGGAGATATTACGCTCACGCTTGGTTTGTTGAAGTTGGAATTCGAAGGGGACCACTTATTACAATGCGCTTAGCTACTGAAAAAGTGGGGCGGACTACGATCAATCTCATTTTATCTCAGGCTTTAAATGAGTACGACGGTACCACGATTACTACGGCAGAGAAATGAAATCGACAAAGCGAGGGATTTCAAAGTGCCTTGTTTTTAATATTGTTAGTTTAGTATTGTCGGTAACTGCTATCTGCTGATGAAAGATGTGAGATGCAGGATATCACAAGGGGGAGGGCAACATTTTTTCTGTAAACATTTGCGCAAAGCACGATTGTAGATGCGCATAGCACCGAATGGGGGAGGTCGGGAGGCCTGTTAGGAAAATTTTTCTGTTTTTTTCCTAAAAATCAATCATTTTCCTTGATTCCTGAAGTATTCTCCAAGAAAAAAGAGGCACAGCAAAAAAAAACGAAGAACGCGTCAAAGTTGAAACACTGCTATCACCTCAGACTCGAACTCACGACCTAGCGGATAGAGCGCGCATGCTTTACCACTGCACCACCACGATTTCACTTGCGCGATTAGTCTAAGAGACCTACATGTACTTGTTTATGGTCCACAGCGTTTTTGTAATGCTTACATGTGTATTACACTTTTTATAATTTGTGCAATCACTTCGTAACAAATTTGCTGTATTTAAAATAGTCTTCAATTGCCCAATAAAACCAAATCCGTTTTTTGGGTTGGCATTAATGACACGATTGCTTTCGAAATCGTCTTTTAACTTAAAAGNTGTTTAGTACTAGGCTTGTGAACGTACGGTCGAGATTTATAAAGGAATAACTCGTAACCAGTCTTCAGCCTATCGTCGCATCGAAAGCTATTAGCACCGGTCTGTAGCAACCCCCACCCACTCACACAAGGGAAAAAACGTGACAATATCGCCATCGGAAGATCTGGCAATTCGTTTTTAATTCAGACCATGTTCTACAATTGGGCTTGTCACGGAGTGTCATTTTCGTGTCGATTATGGTTTCAAGGAAACATTCTATGCCCGCATTGAATTCATTTCCTATCAGTGTGAGATACAAAATTATTCCGGTAAGGTACTTAACTAGCTAGTGTTTCGGGCTCCCTGATACCAGATAAACCCCCAAAAACAACTGTGGCAAATGCCCCCAGTGTGCATGTCTTCAAGCAGAATTACTGGGACTTTGTGTATGCTTCGGGACTTTAGGTCTCCGTTCATCATTTTTTTACTCTATTTTATCTTATTTTCCATCTTATTGTACACGTTAACTAATTTTGATACTAATTCATTACTTATTCATCATTTCATTCTTATTGTACATAGCTCTCTGTATTTCACTTCATGTAATTGTTTCCGACTGGGCCCCCTTGAAAATCAGTATATTCACTGAAGGGGTCACCCAATCTTTTAAAGAAGTTTAAAGAAATGAAAATAAATAAATAAATAAAAATATGGCTACTTGGGGTGAACGCCTGTTCATATTTCTGAATTTTATCTGTGTAGCTCTACGACCCAGTTAACTTAATGTTTTCGAAACAAATAACTTCTTAATGAGTCGTTATGACTAAAGTGTGGGGCGACTAGAGCCTCGTTTATAAATGTGTGATGGTGTTTACATCCGAGTGTATATTTCCACCCCTGTGCAAATTTACGCAACATGTGTGTTTTTGCTATATGAGCACAAAGTCACTCTGTTGAAAAGAGTGTACACCTCAACCAGAGGTCATGTAAATTTAAATTCACACAAAACACGTGCAAATAAATAGAGAGTCCTACACTTCTCTCAGATTGATGACATGGGCAAAACCACTTGGAAATTTTGTCAAAATCCCGAAGCTTGAACCGTAGAAACGATCTTTTTGCTGAAAAACTCGCCGTGTGTAAAACTTTCAACCACATGATACCGCTTTTGTAAAAACATGCTTGCGCATTGTGAAATAAACCCAGTTACATTTTGTTTTAGTTTTACTTAAAACTTAACAATTATAAATTATATTCAGCTTTCGTAAGAAACATTCAAGTTATAATCTAATAAATAATCTTTGAAGTTGTGATATTAAAAGTTTACAAAACTCTATAAATAACAGTCGGCTAGGTTTACCCGCGCTTGAGTACTGAATTGACCTTGAGACAGCAATGAGCACAGCTAGTCTCATATCGTTTCTTGAGTTTGAGTTCGTCTCTGTTTGAATGAACGCGGATATGGAATTCGCCGACGGAGATGGACCCGTTTAAGAGCTCTATTGCATGTCCTTCAGACTTAGAGTACTGACAGTTGCGACAACCGCTTTGTCAATCATAAACTTGTCACCTTCACAGAATTACGCATTGTTTGATTAGCGCACGTTTGGTTGTTTTGGTGTTTTGCAGACGACAAAATTAACCTACATGTAGGGCGCATGGATTTCTACTTTGCACTACCTTGTGATCCGACAATGTAATATCAAGGAAATATGTACGCTGTTATTAACCAGTCGTGTCGTAACACATCCCTTATCGTATGGGAAATTGTATTTTCCTGGCACACGTGAGTAAACCCGATATAAATTCTGCGCATGGGTGTAAAATCAAGATCCGACTCCGACAAAAGGGCCATGGCAAAATTATTTCTGTTATATCACTTTATTTAAAGCTACCTTATTTCTTTGTAAATTTTTAAAGGATCCACTTTTGAAACTTGTGATTTGGTACATGTGTATGCCCTTTTGTTTGATATACTGCTGCTGCTGCTGCTGCTGCTGCTGCTGCTGCTTCTGCTGCTGCTGCTACTGCTGCTGCTGCTGCTGCTTCTGCTGTTACTGTTACTGGTCTTGCTGGTGCTGTTCATGCTGTTGCTGCTGCTGCTGCTCTAGTAACACGTATTTCAAAAGTCTGTGATGCGAGTCCCTCAAAAATGCTGTTGACAAAAGATCAATACGGTAGGAGGAACAGTATTTCTAAAATATCTGTTCAAAGTAATTTTTCACTATAGAACGCATATCTCGTGAAAAAATAAAGACAAATTAACAAGATTAATGCATTTTCTTATAAACTTCATTCACCTTTCAGAAAATATCTATAAGGAACTACATAACGTTTTGAGAATGAGACGTGTTTGCAAGACAAAATATTGACCCATTCTAGTACCAAGGAGACCTATCACCTCCTACATGTACATTGTACATGTTTGTATTGATGCGCGAACTGTGCATGAACAAGTGGCAACTTGTTTGTTAATGCTAGTAAGAAGGGTGTGCAGAAGGCTACTTTGATTGGAGAGCTGAGACCTTCCTTTAACAAGTTATTTGGGTCCAGATACATACTGTCCCCAGCATGGCACAAGAGTTTTTACAGCGTCAGTTAACAAACAAGGCACCACGTGAACCTGAGTTCTCACAACTTGGATTTACTTCAACCCGTCAAAGGAGGCGAATGGTATTGGAGGTACTATTAACATGTAATATATTCTGTCCAACAGGCAAATATCTCAATAAGAAATGCACCCAGTTGATATATCAACAACGAAGCTTCCCATTAGTTAGACATGCCATGGAGTTTCCGATATCATTATGTCCCTCAATGCAACTTCACTCATTTAACAAAAACTGATTACATACTTGACTCCCTTTTGTCCAATCAGATTTGCATTTATCTCCAGGCTATGGACACATTTCTTGCTAGCTGCGTCCTCCAATACCTCAAAGTCATCAAAGTTAAGAAGTATCTTCGAAGTTTCCTGAGGACCCTGTGGTATAGAATTGACAATGGACAGGATGAAGCAGATGTTCAGTCACAATGTACAATGTGTATCTCGGCAACAAAGAGTAATCTTTTGAGACCGTATACTCTTTTCCCCACTGAGAATCACTTGATTTTCACAAATTGTTGCGTGCAGCATCATGCCAAATTATTGCGTGGAGCATCATGCCAAATTTTTAGCTTTCATCGAAACAGATTCCATGGCTTTTGGTCTCAAAATCGAACACCAAATTATTTTTGCAATTTGCTGTTCTACATTTATGTGAGCAAAGGACGATTTTCTATGATTATATGCAAAATTAATTGCCAATTTTAATAGCGTTTAACAGTGTTGTGAATGCCCGGTGTGGTAGCCGTGGGATATAACTTGAACATGGACAATTATTTATGGAATAAGTAGACGATATTTATGCTTCATGTGAAGTACAGTATGATAGTAAATTCACTTGTTGGTCATATCGTGTCCTTCGATTGGTGAGATTTCGCTTAAATCGCATTCACAACCACTAGATTCGAGCTACAAACCAGGCGTGCGTTCAGTAGACGCTAGAACCTACGCTAGGACCTACATGTACATGTAGTGTAGCTAAAACCTATAGTCAAACTCACGTGCTCTGATTTAAACTGCACGACAATATATCACGTAATCTTGCGAAGTCTTGCTTTTTAGCGAGGTCCTAGCGTGACTGAACGGGAGGTGGGATGAAGGTTAATAAATCACGTGTTGTCTATGGTGTCAGGTGTAAGGATCCCCAATGCTCAGACAGTTACATTGGTGAAACGAAACAGTCCATTAAAATGTGTATGTCACAACATCGTCGTCCCACACAGTTACGGGGACACTTATGATTCGGCTATTTTTAGCCACATGTGCGCTACTGGACATGATTTCAATGCGGATGATGTAAACTATCTTAGACTGTGACGGAGACTGGTTCAGAAGGGGTGTAAAGGAAGCTCTCCATGAGCGCATTGAGAGACCCTCTTTAAATAAAAGGGGCGGTTTACGATTCGATTTGTCACACGTATGGGATTGTGTACTGACATCAATGCCGCGCCGTTTAGCCAAAACGCCACCAGTTGGCCAGAATAACGATAACGTAACAAGCCAAGCTGAAGTCCGTGAGATGCGGACGCAAAGTNTGCGAAGTCTTGCTTTTTAGCGAGGTCCTAGCGTTACTGAACGGGAGGTGGGATGAAGGTTAATAAATCACGTGTTGTCTATAGTGTCAGGCGTAAGGATCCCCAATGCTCAGACAGTTACATTGGTGAAACGAAACAGTCCATTAAAATGTGTATGTCACAACATCGTCGTCCCAGTTACGGGGACACTTATGATTCGGCTATTTTTAGCCACATGTGCGCTACTGGACATGATTTCAATGCGGATGATGTAAACTATCTTAGACTGTGACGGAGACTGGTTCAAAAGGGGTGTAAAGGAAGCTCTCCATGAGCGCATTGAGAGACCCTCTTTAAATAAAAGGGGCGGTTTACGATTCGATTTGTCACACGTATGGGATTGTGTACTGACATCAATGCCGCGCCGTTTAGCCAAAACGCCACCAGTTGGCCAGAATAACGATAACGTAACAAGCCAAGCTGAAGTCCGTGAGATGCGGACGCAAAGTCGCTAATTTTTGTAAGTTTTAATTCCAGTATTAGATTCAAACTTGATCTCTAAATATGAATTGTTTAGTCTTATTAAACGTGATCTTGTTAGCAAGCAATATGTGAAAGCGACAAATTGCACCAACGCATGAATGAATCATAGGGAGCACAAGAATCCATCAAAGTTGTACGCTAGATATACATGTATGCGGCAACACCATCGTTGCACTATCACGTATCTTGCTGCTACTTTTGAACAATGCACTTACTGTCACACAAAAATAATGTTTACAAGTAGGACGACGTCACGCTTACAAGATGGCGTGTTTTGATTATTGGCTCCTCAACCACTTTCACCTTTCTTCATTTGAAAAGCTCAAAAAGTACATGTCCACTCACCCGGATAACGTACACACACTTCTTATTCAGCGGATAGTTGTTTGGGTATCCAGGGCTCACTATCTTCACTATCTCGCCTTCTGTGTTGAGGTTGTACACGCCTCCGCACTCTGGGTAATCTGAAATTTTTATCAATTCGCCTTATATGTGTTGTTCGTAGGAAAAAGAGGTGCCAGTTCAAGCGATTGTGACGGCAATATGCTAATGGATGTACATGTATAGTGATGGGATCTACGCGTTACTGTGGTGGCTAGTTCCGTTGGGACCGTGGGTAAAAGTGGCGATGATGCCAGAACACCATGCAGTGTAGGCCACGTCTGTGGCAGCGTTGGTGATGGTTGTGGTGTCTGAGATAGGGGTGATGGTCGTAATCTTAGAAGTGTTGACGGTGGAGGTGGTTTTGGCGTATTACGTTGAAATGGTAAGCTGTCGGTGACGCTATGGTTGATACTGGGCAAACATTTGAAGAAACCAAATGGGATTGTTCTGAAAGATAGTTTTTTTAGTTAATGGGATATTATCTTCACTGCCAGGTCAAACCTCTACTGTTATTCTTGTCGCGATATGTAGTATCTCAACAATCGATGTGTCTCCCACACTCGATGATCGTTGTTATATGTGAATTATGAACGAGAGCAACTTACCAGAAAAATTGGGATCGATAGTGTTACAATCTCCAGTCAAACCCCGTGGACACTTGCACCCGCAAGCTCCATTGGCGCTTTTAAATGGATAACCATGGTTATAGCAAATGTCAGTACAGTCACCTGTGAAAAAGATTAATACCTACATGTACCTGTATGCATAGTCCCGGTTTCATGTTTTCAGTTAAACTATTAAAAATCACTAACTGTGTTTTATATGTACACCATGTGCGGTTAACAGCAAAATGAAGCTATCTACTCGAGCAGGGTACGAATTGGAATATTGTCACGGGTGATGTTCATTTTGTTTACCTTTGCAGTTGTAGATGAGGTTGGCCAGTTTAGCGTCGTAGAAAGTTAATTCGCGCCTGCTTCCTGGTAAGAAATCTAGTTCCTTGTTCTTCACTCTGATTGTTGGCTTCTCATTGGCACTAAATGCCTATAAATGCAAGAAAAAAGGTGGTGCATAAAGCTGGAACTGGGGACGGGGTCTAATTATTGTGCTCGAAGTCTTAACTCGAAGCTATGTTTAGCTTTTTCCGCTCTACTTTTCCTGCAAATCAAAATAAGTGTCTAGAGTCGGTGATCAAGTACGTCGTGGTTAATGGATATGCATATTTAGTCAAAGTTCACACATATTCGTGATTCAAAAAAATTTAAAATGTCAAATAAAAACTCAATTTTAAGTTCAGACTCCAACGTTTAGCCTCAATGTTTGGGTCATGATGAGCAGACTAAGACAGTTGTACTGTACATACAAGGTTTTAGGTACAAGAGCTCCAGAAGTATTGTCACTTATCTTGAGGTCCACGTAAAAACAGAAATGGAAATTTTTAAAAAGTAATTCCGAGATTTATCAAGAATAAGAATATTCGTCCCCGAGTCCTGCAGATTACTGATACGTACATGTATAGCATAGTTCGGATACATACTTTTCTCTTAACGGCCGATAAATACACGAAAAGGAGTTAAACTCTTTAACAAACACGAGACCAATTCCTAGTTAAGTTATTTCGGACATACATATACGTGCACACGAATTCAGTCGGCTGCAGATTATATCGTGTGAATGTACAAATTTATTGGCTGCTATCACACACAACAGGGACCTTTTCAAATAAATCAGTACCATATTCGTCCTAATATCCGGCCAGGGCGCTTAGAAATATTCGTTTCAGCGGGGGTCGCTTATTATAAGCCAAGGCGGTTGAAACCCATACTCCAAAACGGGTGAAATCGGAAGCTAAGATTCATCCTCTTTACGCTCTGTTACGTATCTCAAACCTATGACAGACGTTCTGCAAAATTGTAGTACATTGCTGTCAAAGTGTGCCGTTAAACCACGATCATTTTACAGAAAATTGCGCTAAAATCTCATGGCGAAAACTCCCCAGTTAACTGCCTGGCAATCGTCGATATGGCGACTTGAATGCTTGAATAAAAATACAGTTTCGACTGAACCAAATTGCCTATATAGTAAAATCCTCGTTAAGATTTCTAAAAAGCGTCCCTAAGATTTTTAAGTTTCGGTGGCGGAGTCGGGATTAGGGTGCAGATTAAGTACGTATACAAATCTGTGCTACATCGTGCCACCTATGATCGGCAACACGAGCAAAATCTCTGGACGAACACGTGTTGTTGTCACGTGTCGTTTATCTGCGTGTGTGGGCGCTTATTTTAGCATGTCTGGACCACTGACGCAGCTGAAAGCAAAATTAAGTACACTGCACAATTAACATCAACAATTTGTTAATAGTGAAATGATATCCAAAACAGTATCCAATCCAACACGCTTAGTAAAATATGTCATGACCATATCACGTATTTCAAGACATTGTAAATTTTAAGCCCAAATAGTCCTAACGTAACTCACATATAAGGTGTAATGCATAGCGCTTTCAAGGTCATATTCTACTTGGACAGAAGTTAAATCTTTGATGAAATTGTCTCTTTTTTGAGGATTGACGTTATTCCACAGGATCTCCACAAACTTGTCACGGTCACTTCTTGATTGTTCGTGCTCAAGCCCTATAGCATGGCCGAGTTCATGAAGAATGCTTCCCAGCTGAAATGCATACACAGGCAGATACACATACAAGAGTACAGTGTATGGGGTGTGGGAAGGTAGCGGTAGCCTTGGCCGGATATCAACTATTACTAATTTGACGGTTCGGGAAATCAATTGTTCACAGCAGGTAATAAAAGAACATAAAACATATGCTTCTATTGGTTGCTGAAAGACTGCATTTTGCAAATACTGAGTATGGCGATTTCATTAAAAGTTTGCAGCTAATTGCACGTTCCGTATTTCATTTTTGAAATAACTGGTGCCGGGGGAAGAAAATAAAAAGACCCAGAGCGTTGAAATGCGCCCGCGAATGCACAGCAGACAGTGTGCTTCAATGGGGTGTTTATCTGTATCTTAAATTTTGCCAGATGGCGCAAAATACGTATAATCCATCAGAAAACGGAAATTTTCATGTTTTCTTTAATTGAAAGCTATTTACTACATTTCATGAAAAGATTTAGCGAATATTCAGAGAAACAGTGGGACATGGAAAAATGAAATTGCCCTTTGGGTGCACAGCGTTAGTCGGATACGTCCGAAAAACGTCGTCGTCCGTTGCCGATTTTATATAAACTTACTGGATTTAATAAAGATCCTGCAGTCGGTTTAGGCAATACAGCAATCCATGGCTGAGAGACGGACAACGCATGCGCAGCAGCAACGCAGAGTACGCATGATAGACAAGTTATAGACCTAATTCACGCGGCGGACACTAAAATCCAAAGCGAGTACAACATGGGTATTGGATCTTAAAAATGTGTCGATAATTAACCACATAAGCGTTGAAAAATATATTAGAGAACAAGACAATGCACCAAAGAGCTGTCTGTCGAAAGGGTTTATTTTTTCCGAAACTAGGTTCGAAACATGAAAAGTAAATATGACCAAATTGCGGCGATCCCAGTGTTACGGATTAGGTATTATGCTGAATGCAGGGTTACGTTTCTTCTTGTAAATTGTTGATAAAAATTCATTCTACAATAACTCGCATTGTTGACGAGTTAAAGATGTATTCGACATTGGTGGCTCATCGCAGTCTACTGTCATGTGCAATTAGTCACATCAGATTTAATTTTTTGATCAAGAATATTAACATCAAGCATAGTCTGATCCTGGTGAGGCAGGGGGTACACCGGGACTAACAGTTAATTTGTCATTGATCTGAAAGAATAATTAGTGTTATTAAATATCCTTTTATTGAAATAAAAACAGGCTCGTATTTCAAAATAAAATATTTGACTATAAATTCTGCTTTCTTGGTTCTAATAATTTTTACGCCTGCCTCTCGATCACCATCAATAGCGCCCCCAACCTGTTTCAAGCTCTCATAGGCTCTGTCTCAAGTAGCATTTTGTGCTCTTTCAAATTGTCATCTGTGTGATTTGAACTTCGGAGACAAATTCTCAATCACTGAGGGATTTTTATGGGGGAATTTCGTATGATTTCTCAATAATTTTGAGAAGGGAAACGATAGAACGATTGAGGGCCCTGTGCTTTTCGGAAAGAAAAAGGCATCATGCTTCAACCTGTAGCCATGAAAACACAGCCTGCCTGGCCATTCTTTGATTGTTGCTACAATGCTCGGCAATCGAGATGCGACAAATTACATGCATGATCTCTAACTTTTCGAAAACATTTATCAATTTTACACGAACATATTATTCGTCGCAACGTATGGCAACGACCCAACATGCTTCCCTATCTCAACAATCCGTAGGTATTGTAAAACAAACAGTTGGGTGTCCGTATTTTTTCTATCCATTCGAGCAACGCGGAATACAACTTTGCCGATAAGCCAACACAACAATCGTAGCGAGCCTCGTTTTGGAACCCGCCTTCTGTTTGCGTGATTTGGGTCTATATGGAAGGGTAAACGACTTAAAGGAGCATACCACCCAAAAAACAACCTAATTTGCATCAATTTAGATCGAGTAGTTCTACTCCAAAACGACACGTACGGTTGCGTTACCTGACACCTGACGGCAAACGGAGGTGTTGAAATTATCCAGTGACCTCATCGGTTTCACACGCAGTTTGTTCAGCAGTTCACAACATGGGTTACTGGTGTCAGATTATCGCTAGAAGTCATCGTTTAACACCAATAAATCATCAAACTTCGATGCAAATCCCTTAAAAATACATCGAGTTCTTATAAAAACGTGTTGTTTTATTTCGCTCCTACCGATTCATTGGTATTTGGACACACCGTAGCCTACAAAGTTCGGCAGGCCAACTAGGTCCGTATCAGGAGTTTGGGGTCTGTTCTTAGATAATTTCAAAGTATTTTCCATGAGATACAGACAGGAGAACCTAGATCTGTGTTGTTTAGACTAGTTTAGACTCGTGATTTTTCGAGTTCTAAGCACAAAACGCTTGTTATCCTAATCAGTGGCTCGGAGCCCGATCAGGCCCGTCGCGGCCGCCCGGATTGACTCCGGCGTTGCCACGGCCAGTGGCTCGGAAACTGATCAGACATCACGAATATAAACCAGCCAAACTTCAGTGGAAACTAAACTTCCATTCAAGAAGAAAATACTATACTAGTGAGCCAAAGTAATGTGCACGTGATTATGTTGGTGAATTAGCCACGAAACTGCAAATCTACTTACTCGTCGAGGGCCGCCAATTCAAGTTCCGCTTTGGCCACAGCACCTTCAGGGCAACAGTTGTACATTGACCATCATTATTTGAGTAATGTAAATGTTAATAAAGATTCCCCTAAGACCTGGTCGTTGGATGGAAATCGAGTTGCTTCACAACAGTTTCTGCCAGCAAACACTAAATTAACATGAGCTCACACGGACTCGGTGTCCCGTCAACTAGTTTTATTGCACCTAAAGCTGGTAACACAGTAATTTATTCATTGCTGGCTTTTCATATCATTTGCACTCACGAACTCTCCAAAAGCATTACAAATTGCATCTAATGAGACAGACTTTGTTTCAGTTTTATATAACTATTGGCTAGGGAGAGAATAATTCATTTTGAAACAGAGCGCTCAGTATAGTAATAAACGCCAACATGGCAACCGTCGCAACCCCGACAAAGGACGAGCTAGAGCTCATCAGTCCCGACTTCAATTCGAACAGGAATACAGTGATGAAGAAATACTAGAGAGTCGCCGTGAACAAAGTCAGACAACGGAACGTATGGAGTTATTTGGTAAGCCGGCATTCGTCAGGCACTGTCGACGTATGCAGGCCACAGACACGGAGATGTTTCACGGCCTCATACTTGCTGTTTACAGCGTACATTTCATTCTTCACTGCCATGAGCCACTTCCTAAGCATTTCGGACTCTCGAAGAAGTAAAAAAACGATATACCCGCTTTCCTCGCAGCTGCTTAATAGTTCGGACAAGCGAGAACGATGCACCGCAACATAGCGGCATTCACTCTGCATATGAACCAGTGACGTTGCTAGCGTCGTTTCTCACCTTCCTCACAGGTTAACGCGACACCTCTTGGCAAGGTAAGGTCGACCGTATGCGAGGCGATGTGGATATAGACCGATTAAGACGGCAAAAAGACTAATTAAATTGGGTGACATTCTCCTTTAAGTTTTACAATTCGTTACATGAATACTCGACAATAAAACCAGTGTGCCGAGCGCCCTTGAAACCTAATATACTGACAAAACTTGCTGTAAGTGAAGACGTTACCAAAGAAGTTGCAGTCAACTTACATTTATGCAACCCTTTTCAGCCAACGTGACAGATTGACCACCACTTGATGAGAGTTTGCCAATATTTGAAGAGCAACTGCAAAAACAGTTTAACACCATTAACTCACTGACGTCCGTTGTTATTTGGCATTTGTGTGTAATTTCCAAAAGGTTTTAGAAATCTAGGTTCTCTTTTTCGCCCAGATGCGCTTATGATTCACGATTGTGAATATTTTTATTTGATTCAGTAAAAATTAACAAGATTCTTTTGTCTATAAATGTTCCCAAATTTCAGTTGCAAGAGAAAGATTTTTCCAAAATCCTTATTATGCCGGGGCTCGCGGGATATCATCGACCTAAAATTTATTTTTAAAGGTTTGATTTTGTGTTGTTAAAGTTTCTACATGATTAATTTACACGATTCCTATTTTTTAAGCTTCAAATACCTCTTGCATTATAGAACGTGACCATGTTGTGCCAGCACTAGTGGAATTTGTAGATACGACTTTTTTCCACATCCAACATATATTTCTATCAAGGATATATATATATATATATATATATATATATATATATATATATATATATATATATATATATATATACTACGATCACTGGACTCGCTGAGCTCAGTTATTCTTTTCACGCTTACTTTCAAGTTCGCGTAAAACTTAAGGTGTTGCGGAACCCAGTTTTCTATGACGTCAATCGGCTCTCGCAGTTAAGTATGAGTCATAATTCACGCTCGCGTCGCGTTGAAAACCTCTCTAATAACCTTGACGAAATTTGAAAACATTGTTCTTTAAACTCCTAGTAGCACACATGTTAACCCTTATTAAATGGTTAGAAGAAATCATAAGGAACCACGCAGTACCTATATCATAACCAATACACAATCCGTAGTTGAAAAAGTTTAAATGAATGCGGCGCTTACGATTCCGACCCAAAGAGTACACCTTTATTTTGAACCGTACAGTGTACATGTAAAACATTTGCTGATGTTTTCCTCTACTTTATTACCTAAATGGATACTGCTGCTGAAATTTAACGCCCCCACGCGATGACTCAAGGCTGTTCTCAACAGCCGAGCGACGTACTTCACAAACTTATGATTACGCATTAAATGCCATTCGTCATGTGCAAAAACAGGTAGAATTTAGACACTAGATCTTCGTGTTTGTATAGAAAGAGAATCAAAAATAACCAAAAGTAGTAACAACGCATTTACTCTCACGGCGATGGCAATAGGTTTTTAAAGACAACATGACCGTTTCAGGAATGGTTCCTGAACTGACGCACAGGAACTCAGTTCACGAAAATGCACGGGAATAGTCGATGATTTCCCGATCTCTGCCGAGGCTCATAATTGCGCTAAAGAGGCTTTAAGTTTGATAAAATGAAGGATTCGATTATTTTGACTTAATCTGGTGTACATTGATAAATTTTTGAAGTAGATTCCCCTTTTAGATAAGGACTTCAATCAACTTTAAGACCTTACACATTTCCATCGCCGATTTTCAAATAATTAGATTCCGTTGTTCTCCGAGGAAACCGTAGACAGGTCTTTTTCTCCCAATGCGCGATTGCCTCCTCGATTTTTGCATTCGTGGTGCTCAGCTGAAAAGGTCTTCTCCTGTCGTACTCCCAGGGCACCACGCCGTTCGGCCAATACGAAACCCAAGATCTCTCATAAGCCTTTCGTTTGGATATTTTGTCAAACTACAAGAAATACTTACATGTGACACTTATGAAATATCATTAGTTTTGTATCATTTATGGAAAAGATAGTTTTAAGGCAATAAACTGAAATAAAACAGTTTTGGATTTTTTCAGATTCGTTTGCTTGGTTTAAAATGAACAAATGGCAATACGTGTAAATCATTGATACACGTAATTTCTTCTTTGGGGTACACCTGCAACTGAAAAGACTCCTTGCTTGCATCTTCTCATGAACCAGCGTGGTTTTCACATACGAAATAAGCTTTAAAGTTCCTCACTAAAAGTGCTAAAATTATTTACCTACAGACAAATTTGCCGGTTTATGGGGAAGCGATATAAAAATACATCATAATACATTTAATTAAAATGTCTCAGAAGAAAATGGTCGCCAAAGAAGAATCGATTTCTTTGGTTAAAACAAGAAGAACTTGCTACCTCATCTCCAGATTTTTCACTTTCCAGTCCAAGTAAAACCTTCTGAACATGCGTTAATATTATGTCGTCACCTTCCTCGTCAGGGTCCACGTGATGGGAGACGGGCATCTAAAAATAAGACCAATTTGAAAGCAACTCCACATCGTATTGTTACAAAATTCCGCGTAGCATCGGCGTTGGCTCTGTCATAACATTCACCGTTTTTGACAGTTCTTATCTAAGCAGAATAACAAAAGACTTCTATTTTTCTAACGGAGAGTCACTGGTCTTTGTCCGGAAATCTTTCAAAAGTACTATCAACCCCTACCTTTATCTGATCATGCAGACAGCAACACACTTTTATTCACAGTGTAAGTTTCTTAATGATTGCTGAAAGATTGAACTGTTCATGACGACTTCAATGAAAAGTTTGCAGCTGTAAAATAAGTGGTACTGGGCGAAAAAATTGACAAGAGCGCCGTGGAGCGCTGAAATACGCTCACGAATGCACTACAAACTCATTGGGGTGTTTTTATTTGAACAATGGCTACTAAAAGGCGCAAATTATGTCAACTCATCCGAAAACTGTTATACATGTATGTCATTAAAACTTTATACCAAATTTCATGTGAATCCGTCAAGGAACGTCTGAGAAAAGGATGAAAATGGAAAAAAACGTGAAATCGTCACTAGGAGGCTAGGACTATATATTACTCCCAGCTAGGAGGCTATGGGCGCAAAAACATAACTGCCAAAACGAGACGCCATAGTAGCGCAAGACACTGGAAATAATTTTCAGTCGTCTTCTTTACATTATGAACATACACGCCAACTTCTACAATCATCTTTAGAGTCGGAATGGTTTCTTTGATAGGAGGGTGGTTGCCAAAAACAGACTAAAAACAAAAAAATGACCACTAGATACAAAATATGTCGAATCTATTCAAAGCTAGGAATATTCCATCGATTCAATAGCAACATATTTACTAAATTTCATAGAAATTCGACAAACAGAGGAAATCAGAAAAAAATGAAATTGTCACTAGGCGCCACAGTGATTGCCGGGTCCATCTAAAAGTCGTCGTCTTTAGTTTCCAACTTCATATACATGTAAATGTCTTAAATTTAACAAAGATCCGGCAGAGGGCGTAGGAGATACAACTATGGAGGAAAACACTGCTACTAGGAGGCGCCAGAGTAACCAAAGTCGTCAAAAATGACAGCAGGAACATACGTGCCAATTTATACTATAACCCTTCAAGTAGTTTGATTGGCGCCATAGTAACCAAGGTCGTCAAAAAATAAAAACACGAACCTACTTGCCAAGTTATACTATAACCTTCAAGTAGTTTGGTTGGCAGACGGACATACGTCAAAAATAGACTCTAAAACAAATATCAAAAATGGCCTCTAGCCGACCCAAAATACCTTGAATCAATGCGGAAATAGGAGGATAGCTTCATCTCGCTAATAAATGCCTATCAGGCAAATTTTATGAACATGCGTTGAGGAAAATGCAATGTACGTAGGTGGACTTTAAAATGTAAAATTGCCACTTTGCCGCACACCGGTAGTCTGATCCGTCTGAAAGTCGTTGTCATCTGTTGTCAACTTATGATATATTCCCTTTCAGAATTCAATAAAGATCCTGTGGAGCCGCTACGAGATACATGTACAGAAAAAAATGAGAAAAAACAAACAACACTCTCATTAGAAGGCGCCATAGTAGTCGAAGTTGTCGCAAAATCATAGTCAGCTGACCTGTTCACAGTAAGAAGATATACGCAAGATTTCACAATCATCTCTGGTGCGGTTTCGTTGACATACCCAAAAGACAGACTCGAAAGCATTAAAAATGGCAACTGAGTGGCGCAAAGTACCTCGGATTCACCAGAAAAGGGAAGCATGGCGTAATCTCACTAAGTGCAGTTGATGAACTCCACAGATAAAGAGGAAATTGTAAAAAAATAAAATTGCCTTTTGGGCCACACCAATAGTGCTAGAGGTACCAAATTTCCCGCCTTTTGTCGACTTCTTCATAGAAACAAATATGCGTAATCTCACCAAGACCCTTTGAGGGTCTAGGAGATGCAGCTGCGGACGACGGACGGCGGATACCAGGAAGCTGGGAGGCTCAGACCGAGATGACAGAATCCTTCATCCACATACATGTATAAATATGCAGTGGCTAAAAACTGCAGCACAGTGCTTTTAACTGTCGTCAGNAAATTTATGAACATGCGTTGAGGAAAATGCAATGTACGTAGGTGGACGTTAAAATGTAAAATTGCCACTTTGCCGCACACCGGTAGTCTGATCCGTCTGAAAGTCGTTGTCATCTGTTGTCAACTTATGATATATTCCCTTTCAGAATTCAATAAAGATCCTGTGGAGCCGCTACGAGATACATGTACAGAAAAAAAATGAGAAAAACAAACAACACTCTCATTAGAAGGCGCCATAGTAGTCGAAGTTGTCGCAAAATCATAGTCAGCTGACCTGTTCACAGTAAGAAGATATACGCAAGATTTCACAATCATCTCTGGTGCGGTTTCGTTGACATACTGTACCCAAAAGACAGACTCGAAAGCATTAAAAATGGCAACTGAGTGGCGCAAAGTACCTAGGATTCACCAGAAAAGGGAAGCATGGCGTAATCTCACTAAGTGCAGTTGATGAACTCCACAGATAAAGAGGAAATTGTAAAAAAATAAAATTGCCTTTTGGGCCACACCAATAGTGCTAGAGGTACCAAATTTCCCGCCTTTTGTCGACTTCTTCATAGAAACAAATATGCGTAATCTCACCAAGACCCTTTGAGGGTCTAGGAGATGCAGCTGCGGACGACGGACGGCGGATACCAGGAAGCTGGGAGGCTCAGACCGAGATGACAGAATCCTTCATCCACATACATGTATAAATATGCAGTGGCTAAAAACTGCAGCACAGTGCTTTTAACTGTCGTCAGTGTGGAGTACATGTACCTGATTGTACATTAAGTAACAGAAATACTCGACAACAATTCATGTAAATCAACATTTAGATTGCCACACCTTGGCCCACTGAAATTTCGTAAGAGGGTTCCAAACGAATTGTTCTGATCTCTCAGAAGACAAGGACCTGTTTTAGACGAGATCTTTGAACTAGTGTTCGGAATCTTTAATGTTTTCCAGTTTCATTGCACTCTCATTGTTTCCTTAATTTTAAGAGTTTGTACTTTCAGAAATTCACCACTTACTGAATATTTTTTTAAGTCAAAAACCTTGCATGTACATGTATCCGCATTTTACTTTGTGTTCATTAAAATGGGATATTTAAATTACGATATTTTGTAAACATTTGATTTCACGTTGGCAGGTCGTTACTCACGACAGTTTTTCGCTTGGCTGTCGGAGGGTAGTTAATATTTTTATCTAACTTTTTGGTTATCGTCGTCATAAATTAATGAATCATGTCACAGTTTTTGGAATAAGGTATTCAGGGGTATTTTTCACGCACAGTAATTTCACTTAGAGCCATATTCCAGTAACAGTTCCAAATGTATTTACCTTTTCACTTCCGGTCTTTTCCACAAGAATTTGCCTTTCATGCTCGCCTTCTGGCACCATCTATAAGTGTAAATTGAAGATGTACTGACATCCGGGTTCTAATTCAAGAAGGATTGCCTAGTGTGTACAACAGCTTCTTAATGCACTTTTTTGATCTAGTGAAATTTTGCTTTTCACGCACAGTATAAATATATCAGTTTCTATTAAATACATGGTTATTATAAGTTAGCTTTGAAGGTAAGGAGGTAAACGTAAAATATATGATTGCCACTAGGGGCACTCCGGTAGCCTGATCCGTCCGAAAGTCGTCGTCATCTCTTGTCAACTTCAAGTAAATACATTTAAAAAAAAATGTTGAACATCATGTAGAGCCCTAGGGAGATACAGCCATGAGCGCAAAGACAAACAAAACTGCCACTAGGATGCGCCACAGAAGTCGACGTCGTCGGAATATTATCATCAGCCGCCCTCACAGTAAGATATATGCCAATGTTCAAAATCATCCCTAAAGCGGTTTTATTGGCAGAGGGGCGCACACCAAATACAGACTCGAAAATCATAAAAATGGCCACTACACTGTACTTCAGATACTGCAAATTACCTCAAATCCATCCAATAACAGGAGTATAGCGTAGTCTTGCTAACAGTTTCGTAGATTCCAAATTATATGAAAATTCAGTAAGTACTTCCCAAAATACGTAATTGCCTGGTGCCAAAACCCAATGACGACCTTAGAGACAATTTTCAGGCTCACATGAATAAGTCATGTGATTTTTAATAAAGTATTCCGATTTGTGCAATATTTTGAGGCAATTTAGAAAGAAAATGATGTGAATTTTTGAATGTCAGTTCTCTGAAGTATACTGTACATTGTTTCAGACTTACCGTTATTGAGTTATTTGACTTTGATATTCCAAAAAAATAAAAAAAAAATATTTTTTCAAAAAATTAAAGGAATTTTGCATAACTATTTCCTTAGATAGAGTTTGTAAGGGCTTTCAGAAATTGTTTTCCAATTTTTGCTAGATTGTCTAATTTTTTAATTATTCGAAATTTTCCGAAAGCGCTGTTCCTTTCTTGACCGACCTTACGTTGATTATGGTTTAGCTTCTATTGAACAACACTGCAGGCCATTTCTTACTGATTTCTTACATCTTCGCTAGTCATAAGAAAATGTTACCGTGTTGTTCATATATACCACCTTCATCACCGCAATCATCATCGTCGTCATCTCCATCGCCAAGTGTCGACCGCTCTGATTTCTGACATCTACGTCCGTCATATGAATGTTATTACATGTATGCTGTTGCTCATGGCAACCACCACCATCGTATTTGTCATCTTCGTCATCATCTCCATCATCGTCTTTTCGGTTAATTACGCCAATTGTCGCTCCTCCGAGCAGTTTCATATTATTCATTATCTTGCTAGTCAATTTCTAGTTTTTGGACGAAAAATTTTATGGAACTCAGTCGCCATGGTAACAATTATGCATATCTACTTCTATATTTAACTTGAGCTTGGTTTACCCTGTACATACTGTATTGCTCATTATTGCCAGAAGTACTTTACATATTAAGATACTTCGGTCCCAAGAAACCGATTTAAGTTCATTTTTCTTAAGGTTAAGATTTGTCTCAACTTCCAATCTTTGAAACTTCCACACACACTGCCTTAGTCAAAATTAAGGAAAACATTTAAAATATTTGTTCTTGAAACGGAATTGTCACGAGAAATTTTGAAATTTTGTCTTAAATCTGACTGAAATTTAATATTACTTTTAGCTAAATCAGACAGTTGTCTTGAAACAGGCCCCTGATCTCAACCTGACAACTACTTACCTGAATTTCGACCTTCCTTATTCAGTTCGATATTGTTCGAGACCATGATGAGCTAATAAAATGACACCCGTGAACCAACCAACTTGTGGAGCATTTTCTCAAGCAGTAACGAATTCTCAGTGTTTTCGCTGCTACTGTACATGTATTTTGATTGAGAAACGATTTGAGGCTAATGTTATAATGTCAAGAAACCTGAGTCAAAGGTTGTTTGTTTGACGAAATTTATAGCAGCTTACAGCTTAGTGGTTGCCAGTCAATCTGTTAAAAGTTGAGCACCAATGTATACAAATACGAAATTCATAAAACATAAAAAATACTCTTACCCTAAGTGGATGTGAAATGGTCCGACGGGTTTGAACCAAATCGAAGACGACTGCAGCTGTTATGGCGACGACTACCGCTCTCATGATTTTAAGTCCAGAAATCAAAACGGATTTTTCCCCAGTAAAATACAGTTCTTTTTATGCTAAAACACGTGACACCGTTCTGATCTCAATATTGGCAATAGGAAACATCATGAGCGAACATTCGATTAACTTAATTCTAACAAACAACCTGTCAAACCAATTTTTGCCTGTAGGTTGTTCGGAATTTTGTCATTCAAACCATAGCTCCGCCCACAGAAAAAAATGCTTTTGGGTAGTGTTCCGCCCAGTGGTACAGCGAAACATTGTAAAAATCTCCAGTATCAATGACAACATGATAGTTTGCGTAGTCATCTAATAGAAATGGGAGGGAGGGGCTTTGAAATGTACAATAAAATGGCCTATGAATTTGCTCTTCCACAGTTTCCTTGCGGTCTTGACTTGATCCAATGATTTTTCAGTTGTCTTCCACACCTTGTATTATGGTCGTCACGGGTGGACGCCATCAGACGTTTAGGGGAAGTACTGTACGCTTTTAATATTTCCACCACACGCACAAATGCGGCAAAACGGATTTAAAGAACTATTAAAAGGGGTTTGTAGTAGACGGTTGTAGTAAAGACCTGTCAAGGGTGGAAAAGAGTGTGTCTCCTGGGCCCGGTCTCTAATCTTTGTACTCGAAACGAACTCGAAAATATTTTTGGCAATTTCTGTGCTCTTTTTGTGCGAACCTAAGATAATTGGTTATCAGAGTGTGCTTGAATACATTATAGTTTATGCATAGGAGTTTCTAGTTCAAGTTTGCCCTTGAAGACCCTTATATTTATGCTACAAACTCGAGTAAAACTCGAAATTTCGAGTTCAAACTAGAACTTATTGCTTTAACATTGGGTTTACAAACTGTGAACTAAGGACCATAAATTATCTACGTAAGTTATTGTGTCCTCGAGCATAGAATAATAGACACTTATCTTGAGTTCCCCCAAAAGTAGAGAAGAAAATGCCAAATCTAATTTCGAGTTCCATTTCGAGTAAAAAGATTGGGGACCGTGCCTTGGCCTGTGTGAGTTTTGATGGAATAGGCCTTATAGTCTGTAGTCTTGACTGATGTCGATTAGGGCTGATGGGATGGCGATACATTTTACTGTCTTCACAGTGGTTCTCGGCCCAGAAAGTAGACAATATGGCGATCCTATTTCTATTTGATAGGTCTTGTCAAGCAAAGCGCACACACTTGTCGTTGAAACATTAGATATCTTTCTGAGCGTTTAAGGATCGGAAGACCGAGGGAATTACTAAAGTTGTGTATGCAGTCTTAAGAGACATCTTTACTTTCTGGTGATGGTTAAATAATCAGGGTGTCAAGTTGCATCCGATGTCTCGCGATATTTACCTCTTCAAGTTATTTTACAAGCTTAGTCCAAGATACTGCTACTGAGAGGTTGGTTTCAGAAGATATGAGTTGGATATATATGGGTGTTGCGTTTCAGAAATATTTTCAGCTCGTCGCATCCAGGATGCATGAAGATATATCTACCACCTACTGTTTCTCATGTGTCCCTCGACGGTGCCCTTGCACCTAGAAATCTACCCCTATACCTCACCACTTCTCACAGGCGCTGGCCAAGATCCTCCCCCCAATTTTCGGGAAACATAATGGTACTGGCTTTAGTGTAACACAAGTTCCGGTGGGATGTTTTGCATTTTCTGAGAGCCCTGGCTACATGAATACAGTGCGATTTTTTTGTTTTTATTTGCCTCCGAGGACTGTTGTTCATTCAAATTACGAAATCATGTCTCTGCCACTTTCAGGGAAGCTAGTTGAAACTAGTTAATTTCTGAAGTAATGTGTACTTTCAAAATAAGTATGTGGATGGACGGATGTATGGATGGATGGAGAGATATTTAACTATCTTTCTTATTTAGAAGTTTCAAAGTATGGACGTGAAGACAAATCTTAGTCTTCAGTCAAAAATGAATTTAAGTCAGTTTCTTGGAACGGGCCCCAGAACTCCCAAAATTATACTGCTGCGCATGCGTACAGTATCACTCAGCATTTCTACATGACTTTCCTAAATGCGTAACAATTGACCTATTTGGCCAACAAAGAATCCTGATAATTTTAAAGAAGTGGCGCCTAAGTGTCAACTTGTTTCAGAGCAAAGATTTCCAGAAAACGTTTACACCATAGCAACCAAACTAATGCATGTCCATAGAGGGTGTTAAAACGTTTTAATCTGTTGCAAACAGTTCTCAGCCAATATACAATACCTCAAATTACAAGTATATCCATATCGACGTGGCACTCCCTAGTAACGTTATTGCCACAGTAACAAGGTTTTCAGGCTGCTTGTATGGCATCTACATGTAGTATCATTTTAGAAATTATCAATTTAGGAATCCCACGACTACTCGACATTGATGATTGTGATTGCGTCCACATTTCAGCATGTCGAATAAATACTAAATTAAAATGAACTGAGTGTGATAAATATAGATTATTACATGGCGAATTCGATCTCCCATATTCTAAATCCACGAGGGCTCTAGATAAGGGGGATTTCGATTGAGAACATGTAATAATCTATGTATACCACAAACTGAACGAGAAACATTGCAATGAATCGATCTACCTTTCTCGACTCGCCTCGGATTTGTAATTACTTTCTACTGTCCGGGGACGCAGGCCGTGACCTTTTAAGAAATGCCAAGCTATTTTTGTCAAATAATGCTTTTATTCAAAACCAACTGAAAATTTAAACAAAATAGAAATCAATGGAATCCATAAATTAAGGTTAAGCAACTATTATAGCTTACTACACATTTCATCACACTAAGCTTCGACCGGGAACTATCGGCTGCTAAAGTAGGTTACCACTGGTAATAGAGCATAATTCTCAAGTCAAAGGATCCCTTCGACACGATACCCGCATTCAAATTGGATGTCGGTGATTTACAAGTGAGAGAACATGACAGAAAAAACACTGAATTAAAATATTGTTTTTATGGAAATTAGTCTTATTTTCTACAACGTATAAATGTCGGTACAGTGTCCTTTGTTGAACATGTGATTGTTGCGCGTGCTCATTTAAAAGAGCATGCCACCCAAAAAAAAACTAATTTGTATCAATTTAGATCGAGTAGTTCTACTCCATAACGACACGTACGGTTGCGTTACCTGACACCTGACGGCAGACGGAGGTGTTGAAATTAACCAATGACGTCATCGGTTTCACACGCAGTCTGTTCAGCAGTTCACAACACGGGTTACTGGTGTCAGCTTATCGCTTGAAGTCATCGTTTAACACCAATAAATCATCAAACTTCGATGTAAAACCCTTAAAAATACACCGAGTTCTTATAAAAACGTGTTGTTTTATTTCGCTCTTACGGATTTATTGGTATTTGGACACACCGTAGCCTACAAAGTTCGGCAGGCCAATAAGGTCCGTAGCAGGAGTTTGGGGTCTGTTCGGAGATAATTTCGAAGTATTTTCCGTGAGATACAGACATGAGAACCTAGATTTGTGTTGTTTAGACTTGTGATTTTTTGAGTTCTAAACACAAAACGCTTGTTATCCTAGCCAGTGGCTGGGAGCCCGATCAGGCCCGTCGCGGCCGGCCGGATTCACTCGTTATCCCGGAAAGGCCAGTGGCTCGGAAACTGATCAGACATCACGAACATAAACCAGCCACAGTTCACTGGAAACTAAAGTTCCAATCAAGACAATACTATACTAGTGAGCCAAAATAATGTGTACGTGATTATGTTGGTGAATTACCACTAAACTGCAAATCTATACTCGTCGAGGGCCGCGAATTCAGGTTCCGCTTTGGCCACAGCACCGTCAGGGCAGAAGTTGTCCAATGACAATCATTATTTGAGTAATGTAATTGTAAATAAAGATTCCCCTAACACCTCGCCGTGGGATGGAAATCGAGTTGTTTCACAATAGTTTCTGCCAGCAAACACTAAATTAGCATGAGCTCACACGGCCTCGGTGTCCCGTCAATTAGTTTTATTGCACATAAAGCCGGTAACGCAGTGATTTATTCAATACTGGCTTCTCAAATCACTTGCACTCACGAACACTCCAAAGGCATTACAAATTGCATCGAATGAGACAGGCTCTGTTTCAGTTTTATTTAAGCATTGGTTAGGGTGAGAATAATTCATTTTGAAACAGAACGCTCAGTAATAAACGCCAACATGGCAACTCGCAAACCCGACTTAGGACGAGCTAGAGCTCAAAGGTCCCGACTTCGCAGGTGGATCGTTAAGTTTTACAGGCTATCAATTGGAACAGGAATACAGTGATGAAGAAATGCTAGAGATGCGCCGTGAACAAGCTCAGACAACGGAACGTATGGAGTTATTTGGTAAGCCGGCATTCGTCGGACGTCTCAGTGGATGCCACAGACACGGAGCTGTTTCACGGCCTCATACTTGCTATTTACAGCGTACATTTCATATTTCACTATCGTGAGCCACTCCTTAAGCATTTGGGACTCTCGAAAAAGTAAAAAAAACGATATATCCGCTTTCCTCGCAGCTTCTTAGTTCGGACAAGCGAGAACGATGCACCGCAACACAGCGGCATTCACTCTGCATATGAACCACCTACGTCGCTAGTGTCGTTTCTCACCTTCTTCACAGCTTAGCGCGACACCTCTTGGCAAGGTAAGGTCGACCGTATGCGAGGCGATGTGGATATAGACCGATTAAGACGGCAAAAAAGACAAATTAAATCGGTTGGCATTCTCCTTTAAGTATTCTATTTTCACTCTCGATGACGTGGTGCAGTGGTGAAGAAGGCGACCCGAAACTCATCAGGCCCGGGTTCAAAACCAGCCTCGATTTCCCTCAAAAATGTTATCTCTCTAGTGAGATAACTAAATGGTTTATTAAACGGTTGGATCGGCCATTCGGGGTTATTATTGCGGTATAATTATTTTCATTGGAAGAGGAAATAATTTTGTCAAATATCATTTAGATAAGACGACTACAGGAAAAAATTAATGAGTTTCTGCCAAGCTAATTTAAAGCAAGGCTTGATCTGAAATGCACATACTAACTTTCCCCATTAACCTAAGATAAGTCTCGTGTGATACCCAGAACATGCGGTGCCTCTCCATGGTCACTGAAAGTGGGAGTCGAATGGCTCAACTTCTCGAATTTCGGTGTCATTTTCAGCGGCCCTCTTGAGGAGCGCTGCCAGTAATTAAATTTTTGAATGACCTTTTCCACAAAATGTTGTTTGATTTTAGACAGTTTTTAAGAGTTTATTTGATATTTGAATGAATCTGTGAGTTATTTATCATTACATTTATTTGTGAGTTCTATCTCACCGACAATTCAATACGGAGGCTGCCATTTCTTTATGTCACGCAATGCTTGAGCATGCTCATGGTTGCCTTCGGTAGACCGAAAACGTTAGACCTTGCGCTTGCAGCGAAAATAGTCGATTTTGTAATCAAAACTGTAAACACCCAGTATCTCAGTATTCAACGTTCCAGCGTCACAAGCCAGTTGTTTCTTTGTCTGTCACTTAATTAAGATGCATGTGCTCTAATAATGTCTTGAGTTTGGTCAAGAAACATTCGCCTTCCACTTGTGTGATTTTTCGGGGTCTTACGCGATTTCGATTTTCGAGCAAGAGACGTTAGCATCTACAATTTTGTGACAGCTTATTTAATTTTCAGATTGTTCTGTATGCGGATGACACTGCAATACTGTCCACAGGCCAATCTCATCTCTGATTTAGAAATCATTTCAGATAGGCTTGTATGCAATAAATTATTCTTAAATGTGTCAAAAAACTAAAACTCTTGTATTTGGCACGTCACAAAGACTTAGGAACCAAACCCTGACATTAAGTATGGATGGAGGACCAATTGAGAACGTGAATTCTTTTAAATACCTGGAACTAATTTATGCTCAAAATCTTAAATTCTCTCACCACGTTGATTATATCTCGAAAAAGGTGTCTAAGAAAATTGGCGTATGGAAATACATCAGTAAATTTGTGAACAGAGCAACACTGAAAACCCTTTTTAATGCTATCATTCAACCTCACCTAGATCATGGCCTCCCGGTGTGGGGCGTTGTATAAGGCAAGGATATGAAAACCGTCCAGGTTATCCAAAATAGAGCTGCCCGGATTATTCAGGGAGCTGGTTTTAGAGATATTAACATTGAACACCTTCATAGAGAGACTGGAATCATGAAAATTCTTACAAGACATCAATTCCTATCTGTTTTTCGTCTTGTTCCAACCTACTTAAGTGCTAAGTTTAAGATGACTACTAATAGCTGCAATACTAGGTCCTCATCATCACCAAATTTCAATCTTCCTAAAGGCAGAAACGAAACTGGGAAAAATAATTTTCTTACAGTGTGCCCTATTGATGACACAGATTGAACTTCATGTAGTGTGTAAGAATGCATGTTTATACATGCGTGTATATTTATATGCTGTCCTACTTTTATTAATTATCTATTGCCTGTTTTTAATTATTTATATTTCTACTTTAGCTAATTATCTTGTCTTAATTTCTTTGTCTTCTATTTATCATATTTTTTATTTTGTAACATCAGTCTTTCTGTGTCAATTTCTCATTCTTACTTATTATTTACATATTGTCTTTCATTTTGTAATTCTGTTTTTGTCTTGCTATCTGTTTGTTTTTACTGAGGGTCCACATGGAAAGGAGTGTGAATGGATAGGGCTATTTTCATTGTAAATAATGCATAATAAATAAATAAATAAATAAATAAATACAAGTTTACATTATTTCTCTGGCAGAGAATTGTTCTAACTACACTACACTTGTCTTTTGGAAAACCACTGTATCCCTTACATAGGTGATGAGTAGGCTAATGATACTGAGTGAACCGTGATTCCATCTTTGCCCCAGGTATGGATCAACAAACACAAAGAGGGCAGGTGCTCCATAATAGCAGAATGTAGAAATCCCGACCATTATCTATGCTGGGGAGGGAAGTTTTATGTTAACGTACCGTGTAACAAAGACAGTAATTGCCACTGATATTGTGGATATAAGTTGAATCGCCATAAGCGTCACATGGAAACGTTGATTTAGACGGAACGCAACTCTCATCCACTTCAGTGCACTATTGCCCAGTCGACATCACTTGTAACCCCGACAGCAATTTACCACTTACCAGCCCTTTATGGTCACGTCAGCAGGAAATTGAAATTTACTACGAGGGGGAACGCAAACGTAATTGTCTTTGCCAAACTTTTCAACGTGATCCCAACGTCAGATTCTTCGATATCTTCCAAGTCGTTGTCAAGTTCGCACCTCTCTAGCTAGGGCTTTGGAGGAGAAACCCCGAGGAAGTAGCCACCAGAAGCATTAGCATCCAACCTTCAACAATCTTTTTCAGAAAAAGGATAATCTTTAGACATGTGCGCGTTAGGAGATGACGTATTTAGTGAGTGGTTTACCCCTTTATGAATTTCACTTTATATGAGTGCCAAAAAGCTGTACTAGTACAATCATTTTCAGGGGTACAAAATAACGTGAGAAACCCTTACCACGAGCTGCAAAGTCTGGACAATTACGGAGAATGAAACAGCACCATATAGGAATGACTTTGGTATGGAACCTCGCCTCTGAAACAGCGGTAACAATGTTGCCTATTTTCGAGAATATTAGGCTTAGGGAGACTTGAGGCTATGCATTGAATGGAATATTTTCATTTGTACGAATCCGTCGTCCTTGGTACACTGCCTAGAGGGCTGTTTCATAAACGTTTCTTGAAAAGGGGTTCCCATGTTTCCATGTTGCTTTCTAACGCTTTCTGGACGAACATGCACGTGTAACTTTTACTGCTGTACATTGCATATTTCGTAATTATTATTAAAACGAATAAAAAATTAACTGCTCGCGGAATTCATTGTCTGGCGTCGAAATCCACAAATTTCAGCCTGCGTTAAAGTTCAAGTTTCAAAACATCACTAATTTTTTACAACGTTACCTTTTAATAGAAAAAGATACAAATCAGTCTACCATAGATGTAGTAACACGTACATGTATATCAAAACCCGTGTAGGTTACCCGTGACCAGTTACTTATTTTGCGTATTCGTTTCATCATTTACTCACAGATAAAATATTTTTCNGTACAAAATAACGTGAGAAACCCTTACCACGAGCTGCAAAGTCTGGATAATTACGGAGAATGAAACAGCACCATATAGGAATGACTTTGGTATGGAACCTCGCCTCTGAATCAGCGGTAACAATGTTGCCTATTTTCGAGAATATTAGGCTTAGGGAGACTTGAGGCTATGCATTGAATGGAACATTTTCATTTGTACGAATCCGTCGTCCTTGGTACACTGCCTAGAGGGCTGTTTCATAAACGTTTCTTGAAAAGGGGTTCCCATGTTTCCATGTTGCTTTCTAACGCTTTCTGGACGAACATGCACGTGTAACTTTTACTGCTGTACATTGCATATTTCGTAATTATTATTAAAACGAATAAAAAATTAACTGCTCGCGGAATTCATTGTCTGGCGTCGAAATCCACAAATTTCAGCCTGCGTTAAAGTTCAAGTTTCAAAACATCACAATTTTTTTACAACGTTACCTTTTAATAGAAAAAGATACAAATCAGTCTACCATAGATGTAGTAACACGTACATGTATATCAAAACCCGTGTAGGTTACCCGTGACCAGTTACTTATTTTGCGTATTCGTTTCATCATTTACTCACAGATAAAATATTTTTCGTCTCATTTTATCTTTATTATGAGCTCCTCTTTGACCAATGACGTTTTCTAATAATATAACAGAAAACTGAGCCCTCAATTCAATAATTAGGGACTAAGCTATTAAAGTAGGGGCGTTGAATGAAAATCTCAATAATATTGAAAATTTAGCTTATAATTCACTCTCGATTTGTGGCAAAGACAAACACATGTAATGACTTGGTAATGATACTCAAGCAGTATAAGAAAAGACATTTTTTGTTTTAACATACCCATTAGTACGCAAATATTTCAGGGAACTTATTCGGGACTGTTTTATGCAACCGGGCACTGAAAACACAAACTCGACATTTTGAGACGTCAAATGCTACCTTTGCAAATCCTAAAGGCACACACAACGCTTGAATTCGGTAACGAACTAAAACACATTTGAGATTAATGCAGGACGGGCTAGAGTTAAGTCTGTTTGGGTGTAGAACTGTCATGATCTGATATAAACAAATGCATTTTTATTCGAATTAATATTTTGTTTGACCTACCGCAAGACGTGACTAAAGTGTTAGCGTCTGGTCGCAACTTGTCTGCTTTCACCAGGCGTGCATACCGTAGACCAGAGAACATCGCAAAAAGCAAGGTCACGTAAGAACTTGCTAGAAATTTCTTCCCTCGCGAAATTCTTTCGTCTACAGAAATCACCTAGGTGTCAACAAGTTTCATAATTTAAACTTATTGTAGATTAAAATATCAGAAGAACATTCTCGGCTTGGTTCGTATCGATAGGCCCCTCCGTATAACACGCGTGCTACAGTTATTGATGAATAATAAAATACGCAATGTCCTAGGGCGGATACAGGATTATTATTTAGGGGGGCAAGGCAGAGTCATAACGCGAAGTTGTCGTGAGGACTCGATTGGGACCTCAGGGGTCTCACGCTCCACCGGCTAAATTGAAAAGGCTTTGTCCAGTCACGCGTTGTGGATCATAAATCGAGATAATGATACCAACAGCTGACGCGACAAGCAGAACTACTTTCTTTTACTTCATTTGTGCACTAACTGGAGAAATTTAGAATTAGACTTTTAAACACTATCCGATCGTCAACTTTTTTCGGGAGACNTTAGGGGGGGGCATGCCCCCCTCTAAATCCGCCACTGACTTATTGTCCGCGCTTCATTTCAAACCAATGTCCAAGCCCATTCACTGTACTACATAACACATGGGTACTCATGCAATTAATGGTCACAAAGGAAACTTTGATATTAACTTCAACTTACAGATTAAAAAATTTGATAACCATTATGAAATTCGGAGTTGTCTACTCAGTTAGTGAAAAGACGGATTCCCAGCCTTTGCTTTATGTGCAATCTATATTTTGTGAAAATTGTGTAGATTAGGTGCTCAAGTGGAAAAGGCTTCAAGTTGCTGCAGAATTCACCAACGTTCTTTGACTGCCGTAAACCCGAGGCAGAGGATAATATTTCAGGAAAAATTACCGCTGTCTACAACATTATGCACACTGTGGCTGAGATCAATCAAACGAAGAAGGGTAATTGAATTAAACAGAAAAATACAGTTTTAATAGCTATGAAATGTGTCACATCTATTTACAATACATCGGGTAGACGGAAGTAAAAAATCAATAATTCTACCCGAAACGTTGAGCGCCAGTGGCTATTACAGTACGCCCTATCGGTGCGCAAACAGAATTAAAGTGACGTTGTCGGCAAGATTACAAATTTGAGACAAGCCCCAGCGTTGAGTCAAACCCAAAAGTCTCACATTGCAGTCACACGCTCTGCTGACTGAACTCAAATCCATTCAGTACATAGTAATATTTTTTCAGGGTATTTAAGAGGCATTCCATATGAAAAACTAGAAGATTTTCAAAAAACAGCCACACCATGATTACAAACAGACGCCTAACGTGATTTTTGATTTCTATTAATTTTCTCCTGGAATCCCTCTTACAAGTGCAACTACATGTATATTTGGCCTGCTCCTCATGGACTGCTTCAAACATTGCGCTTTGTGAAAGGCGATGTACTTACACGACCAAATTGCATCTCTTGTCTCCTCAATCTGGGGATATTGATGGGTTATACCATGGCATTAAACGTGGTGAGGATATAATCATAGGGAGCGTGGAATATTTATAGACATTCATGTCCCTCAGTTCATCTGGTTTTGATGAAACATTTGAGCTTGCAGACGCGAATATCTGGGCTGCACTCATCCAGGACCAGTTCAAAGAAGCGTTGTCTCGTTCGTGATGGTTGGAGGAACAAATGAATCTCATTGATGAGGTCAATCATGTTTCGGAGTGCTGGAACAGAGCACGGTTTGCCAATAGACAGGCTAAGGACATGCCAATTGAAGTGAGTTAACACGGATAGTGGGAAATCTCTCTGGATGAGGGCTCGAGCTCCACTCACATGACTCGCCGTAGCTGACGCCCCGTCGAACGACAGACCACGAAGGAGCTGCGGGTCTAGTGCATTGGCAATATCTTGTCCAATACTCCTTAAGTTTCTAGGTGGAAGAATTCAACGAAAAACTATTTACCAGATTCCATAAGTATCTCTTCCCTCATCATCAACATGCTGTAATAGGACACTGTTGACAGTGGTGTAGGCCCTTCTTTAGGTTTGAGCTGTGCAATGACATCTATGCTCTCGTTTTGTGCCGTTTTAGAAGCGTAACATTGACTCGTCTTTCCCTGCTCCAAGCATACTGTCAGTGATATAGCGCTTTTCGACGTGTGCTCTAAAATGGCAAGGAAATTACCCCTGTTCGTGTCTTTATCAGACGCGGCATCATTGCGGTGTCCTCTTAAGGACAGGCTTTGAATTCTACCGTGTCCACAACTGCGAAAGGATATGTTTAATTTTGTCACATAGTTCTTGTCGCTGCTTGTAAATTCCACTGTCAATTCTGCAGGTTTTTGCAATGTTCGATAAACTATTTACCAGCTACCATAACCTCGTGATGGAAAATGTGATTGTCATGGGAAGACGCGGGTAGACATCTTTCTCTTTTGCTTTACCTGAGCTCCTGAACGGGTACGCCACCAAACTGCACGCAGCCACTCTTCCTTGCGGCTTAGCAAACCGGACACGGTATTGACAATAACCACCAGCTTCAGAAATGGAAGAAGCAAGGCACGGATAATATCGTAACCATGGCTACTGGAATGTCAAGGGTACCTCCTTCCCCCATCCACGCACTTTATATGAATATTGAGCAAAATCGTAGCCTGTGTGTTTGCATGTTACAAACTGAAATCTTTCACTGTCAGACAAAATCGAAGCGTTTCCACTCTCCACAATTACACCAATGTCATACATGGGAGGAGAGATTGTGCCATCTGGGACAGTACAGGGTGTACTGTTATATGGGTATGAGCGTTTTATCGGGGGAGAGGGTCATTCTGCAAAAAATCCGGTATAGAAGACGGCAGTGATACTTAATGTGGGTAGGAAGACGGTCAGTTCTGAAGTCGGAAGCAGGGCATTTTTGCCGTTTATCAATAGAATGTGCCAAAGTGCTGAAGATTTGAACCTCAGTAACAATGTCAAGGCTCTCTTGAAGGCTCTGACTGATGAAGCCAGTAGTTGTATGTAATCCAACAGTGGCATTAAAAAGCCTGTTAAGAAACGCGTCAAATTTAAACTTATCCCTTCGAAGCCGGGAATACTAACAGCAAAACCTGTGTCAAGAGTCCGAAAGGAGCAACGCTCAACTGTAGCATCCCAGGAGATACAACAGTGGTTAGTTTGTCTGCTGTAAATCTGGCTACGACTAAGTGCTTATTCATTAGTCCACCTGACAAAGATGTGTAGCTGGATTGAAACCACCAAGGTACATAGGCGCATTACTAACAATTGTTCTGGCCTATTTGACACACGACTAATGGTCCTGATAACAATAAATGGTAGCGGTCTGGTACAGGTACCGTTCGTGCGCAGGGAGCTTAGATAGGCCTGTTGTACCCATTCAACTGGAACCATGTTGATGCTTTATCACACAATAGTTAAAACAGAGTCGAGAATTAGATACCCGACTAAAGATCTTACCACGGCCTCCGGATCTTGAGTAACGAAAGAGGGCGAACACCAGGAATCAGATAAGCGCAAAACGGTGGAAATAAGCGGATATTTATTCCAATCTGCTATGCCGCATCTCTTTTGTGCGTAAAATGTTATGCTTACTTTTATTAGGCTTCACTACGGCTTGTGACCTTTAATGTTTAGGGGCACTTCTCCGACAATTTACCAATTGCTTGTCGTTGGATGAGTACACAAGGGAGAAATGATTTTGTTCTACGATTATTAAAATTTTCCTTACTTGCTGTATATGCAATGATCTATGCATACGTCTTCACCAGAAAGAAACGAGTGCTTATAAGAACGTCTTTGAATCCGTATGTACACAATACTTCATTCTTTTAGCCTTGTAAACCCTCAACAGTTTTCAAAATCAATCACATCCCGGAACATTGGCAAAGTTCTGACACCTACAGTTGTGGCTAAGTAAAGATTTCATTTCCCAAGTAGTTCGTTTTTGTGTTTGACAAGTTACTAAACTGATCTCAATCGCTTGTGTGCCTAGATGTTTACTGAAGTACATGTACTTCATTTTTATCGTTTCTAACTAAGAGTAAGCAAAGCGCCTCACTGCCTTATCGCGGAACGAAATTCGCTTAATTTTTATCTCAATAAAGGATCTGCTTGAATGCTAAACAATAAGGCGCAACGCAATGCAAAGTTTTCCGCAATCCTACCGAAGTTTCATGTCTTGAACACATCCACTAACAAAAGAAACTGTAGGAACACCGAATTTATTCACCTTCACTCTTATCAGGCTTCAATTGTGTGTCAGCATGCGTGAATAATTGTGTGATAAGTCACCTATGGAACTACTTTTGGCTGAATGGATGACCAGGTCATAAAATGATAATTAGCCAAGACGAGTTAACAAATTGCCGACTTCATAAATGTGGTTTATCAAACCTGGTCTTCCTACAAATGGTCTAATTTTAGACCCAATTTGCATTTCACCAACGTAGTTTGAAAGTCTGAAAGCCTGGTTTTGTTAGACCAGGGAGCCGGTTTAGTAAAACCAGGTTTAAAGGAGCATGCCACCCAAAAACAACTTAATTTGTATCAATTTTGATCGAGTAGTTCTACTCCATAACGACACGTACGGTTGCGTTACCTGACACCTGACGGCAGACGGAGGTGTTGAAATTATCCAATGACGTCATCGGTTTCACACGTTGTCTGTTCAACAGTTCACTGTGTGTCAGCTTATCGCTTGAAGTCATCGTTTAACACCAATACATCATCAAACTTCGATGTAAAATCCTTAAAAATACACCGAGTTCTTATAAAAAATTGTTGTTTTATTTCGCTCTTACGGATTTATTGGTATTTGGACACACCGTATCCTACAAAGTTCGGTAGGCCAATAAGGTCCGTAGCGCAGAATGGTGAATGTTGGCCAATTCCCCTTTTGTCCACTGACGTCACAAGCATACTGGCGCCCCCAGTGGAGGTCCTGAGAACTCTTAAATAAACCGAGTTCATGAACCCGATAGTATCCAGCCTAGCAACAGCCGAGCCAAGCTGGCGAACAGATTTGTTTTTATTGTGGGACGTTGAGTATCGTTTTTTCTAAAGACATAATGCATGGAATATAATAATGAATGGCATATAGTATCAATTAATTATGATTGAAAGATTCCTTTTTAGTCGAGCGTAAACGAGGCTATTTCGCGTGGGGATAAAACTTTGGCTTTGCCGTGTGTAAGACAGAAGAACATTTAGATGGTGTTGCAGGATTGCGAGTATGAATATTCCAATTGTCTTAATTTATTGGAACAATATTAAATTTCTGAGAGGTATGACATGCAACATTAACTAAAAAACACACTAAAACATAGCAACTCTGGAAAAATCATAAAAAATACTTTAACCACAGTAGACAGTATGCTTGTTTACGAGTTCTCAGGGCCTCCACAGGGGGCGCCAGTATGCTTGTGACGTCAGTGCACAAAAGGGGAATTGGCCAACATTCACCATTCTGTGCCGTAGCAGGAGTTTGGGGTCTGTTCGGAGACGGAAGTATTTTCCGTGAGATATAAACAGGAGAACCTAGATCTGTGTTGTTTAGACTTATGGTTTTTTGAGTTCTAAACACAAAACGCTTGTTATCCTGGCCACTAGTGGCCCGGTGCCCGATGAGGCCCCTCGCGGCCGGCCGGATTGACTCCGAGTCGTTATCCCCGGCCGGCCAGTGGCTCGGAAACTGATCAGACATCACGAACATAAACCAGCCAAAGTTCAGTGGAAACTAAACTTCCAGTCAAGAAAATACTATACTAGTGAGCCAAAGTAATGTGCACCTGATTATGTTGGTGAATTAGTAACGAAATTGCACTGCTCGTCGGGGGCCGCAAATTAAGGTTTCGCTTTGGCCACAGCACCGTCAGGGCAGAAGTTGTACATTGACAATCATTATTTGAGTAATGTAAATGTAAATAAAGATTGCCCTAACAACTGGCCGTGGGATGGAATTCGAGTTTCTGTCAGCAAACACGAAATTAGCATGAGCTCACGCGGCCTCGGTGTCCCGTCAGTTAGTTTATTGCACCTAAAGCCAGTAACGCAGTGATTTATTCATTGCTGGCTTCTCAAATCATTTGCTCTCACGAACACTCCAAAGGCATTTCAAATTGCATCTAATGAGACAGACTTTGTTTCAGTTTTATACTGTATAAGTATTGGTTAGGGTGTTAATAATTCATTTTAAAACAGAACGCTCAGTAATAAACGCCAACATGGCAACTCGCAAGCCCGACTTAGTACGAGCAAGAGCTCATCAGGCCCGACTTCGCTGATGGGTTGTTAAGTTTTATAGGCTATCAATTCTTACAGGAATGCACTGATGAACAAATACTAGAGAGGCGCCGTGAACAAGCTCAGACAACGGAACGTATGGAGTTATTTGGTAAGCCGCATTCGTCAGGCACTGTCGACGTCTGCCGGCCACAGACACGGATGTGTTTCATGGCCTCATACTTGCTATTTACTGCGTGCATATCATTCTTCACTACCATGAACCACTTCCTAAACATTCCGGACTCTCGAGAAAGGAAAAAAACGATATACCAGCTTTCCTCGCAGCTACTTAGTTCGGACAAGCGGGAACGATGCACCGCAACATAGCGGCATTCACTCTGCATATGAACCACTGACGTCGCTAGTGTCGTTTCTCACCTTCCTCAAAGGTCAACGCGACACCTCTTGGCAAGGTAAGGTCGACCGTATGCGAGGCGAAGTGGATATAGACGGATTGAGACGGAAAAAAGTCAACTAAATCGGGTGGAATTCTCCTTTAAAGTATCTAAGCCACCCTTCTGTGTCGATCTGGATTAACCCAACAAAGAAACAATTTACATGTAAGTGCTTCAATGAAACCTTGATCACGTGGGTTTACAATGGCACACACTAGTAGAATCAGTGCAGACATTTGCGAAAAAGGGGTAAAAGATTTTCCATGAGGAAAAACGTAATGTCTGTGACCAACACACGTATACACACATTAAAGTACATGCTCACTATTAGCCGTAATATTATAAATGTCGAAATTTATTTCCGTGCCATTTTAGTGTTTATTTTTCGCGGCCGAAGGGGGGCAAGACCCCAACATTAAATCGGGGACCAATGGAGGTGGAACTCACAAGAATCAGAAAAGGCTGTCTTCTGTCAAACCCGTAGCGCTTATAACGATGACGCCCTGCTCGACCAGTCGTATTTTGAAGAATCCGCAGGACACTATGCAGCACGAACTGGTCTACACATAGGAAGATCCAAGGGGGTCAAGGGGTCCGGACTCCCTTTTTGCTCGATTTTACTGAGATCAAATCTATAATCTTCAAATTGTCGAATTGGTCCCCACTTTTAAAAACTCCAATTAAAACTGATTTAGACCAGGTCTAAATAGGAGTTAAACCAGGTTTTACTAGACCACTGGTCTAAAAGTTAAGCCACTTTATGAAATGCAGATTATCTTTAAGCCTGGCCTAAGTCCAGTTTCAACCAGGTTTAACTTTAAACCACCTTTATGAAATCGGCTGTATAAGTCTAAGTGATATGGCTCAATTTCGGGAGTGCCGACCATTTTGGTCAAAGTCATTCGAGGAGGCATTTTGAGAAGTTTGAACCAGTACGTGATCACGGCAACATAGTGATTAGTGAAATAACGGCAACCGCCGATATGCGCTCAGTGCAGCATTATTTCAGCATGAATTTCTACACCCAATACACGCCTGCAAAATTTAATTTGCACTTGTTCTAACCAGTTGTATTCTTGTAAGCCCCATATTTCGGCTCCATATCATCAACCGGGGTAAATTATTTTATCAAATGTCTCATAAGCCACACGTGGTTGAAATATGGTCCAGCTTCTTTGTAGCTTATCGACTGTAATGGCTACCTCCGTGGCTTGGGCTGACAGGGTCTGAGCAGCCTTAGTCCACAATAACTTTGGCGTTAACACAACACCAAGATACTTGTAGCTGGCATGGAAATCACTTCGAGGTTTTCACATCCAAAACACCACATCTTACAATTTCTCAAGGGACCTCCGTTTCTAAACACCATAACTGTGGTCTTCACTAAATTTACAGACACGCTCCATTCCTGGCAGAACTTACTTAAAGCACACAGTAGTTTTTGCAGTTTAACTGGATATTAAGTTCACAAAGCCATATCATCAGCATAATACATGTACAAAACTTTCACATCGGAAACATTTTGACATAGATGAATACCATCATCATTACTAGAATGGATACCTTCTACAAAGTCTTTAGGTTTTTAAGTAATCACCATGAACTCCAATAATAAACTTTCAAAGACAAGTGACTGTGTAGACTCGATTCGACACTTGCTCTGTAATGAAACCTTGGACAAATGTTGTATTGAAACAAATGCTCAAATTTTACATAATGTTAAACTCGATAGTTGTTTTTTTTTGTAAATTGCATAGAAAATTAATTGTGCCACAGTAACAATTTACATGTTTGACACGTTTTCACGTGATGTGACCAACATACATTCGTACATGTATGACCTGTGTGGAGACATAAATGTATGAATACAGTGCCTTCAACAATTTGCTTATCAATATAATGGAGCTTCCCAGGTTGTACACGTGCGTCTGTTGATGTTAATTTTGCTTTTAATACTCGTTTTAATAGATTAAATAGAAAATTCGCACATACACGTGCAGTTGTACAAATTTACTTTACTATTTAGACCGATTTATAGCAACACTTTACATATCACTTTTGGCTATGGATATTCTCATGTTACGACCGGTAGGGTTCACGTTAATCACGGGCGGGCAGAACCTGATACTGGAAAGCAATAAAAGTTCCTGAATCGAAAGTTGACAGACAGGAAACAAAAAACACACTCGCCTATCCGTTTGAGAGACCAAGACCCATAAGGCAATTCTCTGTTCACGAATCAAGACTGACGGACGACCTGTATCTAACTTCGTCGTAGCCCCCATGCGGTTTAGTTTTTCAAAGTCTCCATTCATATGCAATGCCCTCGAAGATCTCTCCCGTTTATTCACTGCAAGATGACATGTGGCACGATTTTCCATTGAGAACACTCTTTTGGTATTCAGTATCTCTAAAAGGCGAGTTTATTGATCTGGATTGTGTAATGACGTGGTTACCTGGCGTGCGTTCAGTAGACGCTAGGACATACGCTAGGACCTAGCTAAAACGTAGTTAAAGTCATGTGTTCTTATTTAAAATTCACGGCAATATCTCACGTAATCTCGCGAAGTCTTGCTTTTTAGCGAGGTCCTAGCGTTACTGAACGGGAGGCTGGTTGTTGCACTTCGATCACTTGGTGTGCTTGTAGTTCATTGGAAAGCGCAATAACCCCTCCTGAGAAGTATTAGCATGACCCTTGAATGTTTCCCATTGAGTGGGTCGGCCTGTTGTTTCAGATTGCGGCCATTTCCTTGAAAGCGGTCACCGTGAGGAGATGATGTCTTACCCGATACATGAAGGACGATACAGGTGCGTAACTTCTGTCATTAATTACATTTTTGTCTGGCTGACTGCTGTTACAGTTATCCACCTGTGGCAACTGTTTGGTGTACAGGTAGCTGTAATACGAATATGTTTTAAGTTTCGGCTGTATTTGACAGCAGTTTTACTTTAAGTCATACTCATACATTAGTGTTCGGATAGTGATGACGCACATTTATTCAAATGGATATTCACTGAGAAGACTATGGCTTTAAGAGAACAACTGCTGTCCGTGTAAATACTTTGAATATACATTTGAATTTTTGTATTTCTGTATGAGTATGCAAAGCCTACGATGTACAGTAAGTGATATTATTATTATTATTATTATTATTATTATTATTATTATTGTTAAATGGATATATCTATCCATTTACATTGTATCAAATGTATTATCATTAGCTTGCCCTAGACGTTTGTCACTTGACTTGCCGAATTTAACGCTCTTTCTAATCCCGACTAACAATTGTACTCACATACTAACTGGGGCCCTAACATGTGACACGTTTTATGGACTACGGATCCTAATGTATCTGCCTTGGTTTTTGTGTCCCGGTGTTTTGTGCAATAGGGCAGACGCTAAGCCGACGAGTGTGCAGGTTTTAGCAACACTTGCCATTTAGTCTAAAATGACATTTGGCAGGTGCTTTTCGATCTTGATTTAGGGCATAAATTCAACAAGTAATAAAGTAACGGGTTATTTTTATGCATTCTCCTTAGTTGCATTGGATTCTGGTCGTTGTCAGATAAAGCAATGCCCCCTGGAATTTTGGAATGCTAGCTCACATCTTGAAAATGCGCCTTTATTTTTCGAGATTTCGGCTTGGGTACCGGCATGTTAATTTTCTTGGCTCATCGAGCACTGACCAATGACACATAGAACTCGATGTGAAAGTAGCCATTGTCCCCCGGGAAAAATTGTACGGCTTGCGTGTATTTGAATGAAGCACCCGCTAATCCACTGATTAACGTGCCAGTACACCGACATTTAAATACATGCAGCCAGAACATTCTCTGCAGGGGGACAATCACAGCTACCACACCAGGACACATAGAACTCCGTCCGATGCAATGAAAACTGGTCATACCGAAGCCGGGACACGTACATGTTCATGTGTAGAATCCCGATATGAATAAAACGGGAACACATCAGGATGACCCCCAACATATGGATCAGAACAATGGTTCCCGTGATCGATAACTGCTTTGGTAGATTGTTCAATTAATCTCGAAGTGTCAACTTGAAAACAATAGTTGATTTGCCGATTGTCTGTAAATTTCATTACTGCACGTTTTTGTCTATTTGCACGCCATACCCATACATAAACGACAAGCTACTGTACGACCCTCGGATAACCAAGACGGAAGAAAGGTGGAAGACGAAAATTAAGAAGATAATCTAACATGGGCTGTATGTAACCTAACGTTGGTTGCGTGTCATACTGTATTAGTATAAATAGGGTACAGCTCGACACTCCAAAGTTTCACAAGTTCTAACTCTCATAATACTACAAATGAATAAAAAGGCATTATAAGGCCGAAGTGTCACAAATCCGACAGAAAGAAAAAAAAATAGTTAGTTCGAAACTAGACCGAAGGTCTACGATGCCAGAAACCAGATATTCAAAGTCAACGACAGCCAAGCAGCAAAATTTTGGGGACGATTAACCATACTTGGACCATGTAAATAACTACAGCAACTCAGTGAATCGCCCAACTTCATGTTTGGATCCCGTTTTGAGAGGCACAGGCTCTTCGAAGAACTAGTTTCAAGCAGCCGTGTGCAAATAAATCCCTGAACGTTTTGCTCAAAATCACTGTTCGCAACCTAATGTCATGAAAGTTCAAACTTATAACCTTCGGTGGGTTTTCGTAATTGTGTTGATAAGTCTTCAGATTTATGGATTTTTAGATTTACAAACTTTGCGACCCATGAATACCTTAATTTTATATAAACTCTGTACACATTTCTTTCTCACTTGAAGTTTTCAATTCAGGTCATATAAGGTTGATCACTTATTAGTGTGCAAATTTTAGCGACTTGGCAAGTCGTCGAACAAGTGGACTTTGGCTGTCTAGTGTGCTATTTACCTACGGCACCTGACGTCGCGGGCAGTTACAGTGTACCAAAAGTGCAGCAGGACCACTAACACGAATGACACCAGGGCCAAAGACATGGTGCCGTTCAGCTGTAAATCAGTATCCTGGCAGTTACCAGTTTTGACTACACGTGTGCACTCATTTGAGCCATCAAAACTTGATCAATCACTTGTTTTATTTGGAAAAGCGAAGTGAAAAACCTACTTCAGGAATACGTCTATATTCAAGTACACGGCTTCACAACTGGTTTCAGTGCAGTCTCTCAAAAATTGAGTTGGTAATTGTATAACTGGGAGATCTTGTCGATATAAAATACACTATAGGTCCTCAGTTCGGGTCGCCTGTATTATATTCCTTCTCGGAAGTGAACTACATTTAGTCTTAATTGCTGTATCTTATTTGAGCGACTTTGTCATTTGTTAAATAGCTGGGCTTTGTTTATCATTAAAAGGATACCAAACTCGGTTTTGGCCTACTTACACATACTAAAAAGACTTTCCTCATCCAGTTCTCTGAAACAAAATAATGCTTTGTAACTTATCGCCAACCCTCAAAAGTCTGGAGGAAATTTTGAAAACTTCTAACAAATTCTGCTGAACGGGCAAGCGTGACCTACGCTTTTAGCAAGTTACACAGCCCCTTTGGAAAAGACCAACCGTCAAGGACCATAACGTGCAATTTATGAGATAGGTAGTATAAGGTTTTTCAGTTGGTTCCTGCTTTTATTTTGGAAGATTGACACTAAAGATGCAAAGCAGGTGACAGAAAGTGGATTGGTTGGCATCTTCGATATACATGTAAGTTTATCATCCTTACGGGACCATACAGGACCACGACGTCACGACGGGTTACAGTGCATCAAAAAGTTCTGCAGTACCACTAATACGACTGACAACAGAGGTGAAAAATGTATTACCGTTCAACTTCCATGAGAAAAAACACTTAAGAGTGACTCCATATAAAAACCAACAGGTAGAGTCTATACCCAAAATCACCGAATTTTTTGAAACTTAGCACATGAGTTTGGTTTGTTGAGAAGTAGAAAAACCTCACTTTTTAAAAATTTTCATTCATTATTTTTCTTTTTATGACCTGTACCTCCATTTTGCAACAAAATTGGGCGTCAAAGTAGGCATGTTTGAATGCATTTTAATAGCATGTATGATACGGTCAAAACTAATGAATAAAATGAATTGAAAGGGCAATGGCTGAATAACTTAATGGCATAACTTCCAAAATCCATTTTTAACTTTATACGTTTTGAATTTGTGAGGCAAAAATGGCTATTTTTCAGGTTTTCACTGAAGCCATTTTCGGCCACATTTGGCACTCTGTAGCAGCCATAACGCACCTTTCCTGAAATTGACTTTATAATAATTTGTTAAGTCATTCCTAACCTGTTCATAATCTAAAATAAAAAATCTTGCCTCTAATGTAGTTTTTGCGTACGAAGCATTATACGAACTGCACTTCGTGCTTTTGCGTGTTCTCAGTTGCCTCTGCTGCCAATAGGGGGCTCTTGGAACATATAATTAGCTTGCGAAACATGACATAAAAACTTCGTATTTTGGAGAATAGGCAGACAGCATTATTAATTACCATTCTATGAAAACGACATTGATGATTAATACTTATTACAAAAAATTGTACGTAAATCAACTGGCATGCGTGCTTCTAAATGATAGATGGCGCTGCTTTTGTTTACGTGGAGACTGAAGACGCATCTCATAGAATAAGAGCAGTAACACGAGGACCTTGCTATAATTCAAGACTTCGCGAGATGTTGCCGTGTATTTTAAATGTGAACACGTGGTTTTGGATAAATTTTAGAGAGGTTCTAGTGTTACTGAACTCACCCCTGCCTTGTTTTCTATCTGCCTTGTTCGTGCCACAGGCAAAGGAAGGCACCCAAGGTGGATATGCCCCGGCCCCTAGTGTTCAGTGCAAAAAATCCTTCAACTTGTCAATAGTCATTGTAACTTTGGGTTCATATTGTAATGTCGCTGCTGGTTGCTA
>NMRA01000891.1:4016-41570 GCA_002633005.1 Phoronis australis
CAGGGCTCAACATTAACTTTTTAAGCCTCTTGCCCTTCGGGCAAGTAGTTGAAATTTTTACTTGCCCGAACAACGAATTCACTTGCCCCAAGTACAATCCCAAATAGCACTGTGCATGTGCACATAGGTAATGTGTTACCGTAGGGCTGCCTGTGCTGAGCCTCCTCTTGTGTTGTGCACGCTATATACATGAGTTGCTATTTTTTTAACGATTCTTCTTATAGAACATTTATTTATAAGGTGTGTCAAAACACTAGAGAGACAAATTAGAAGAGTAACTCAGGTATCTGAACCATTGTCACACGTTCACAGGCGCTGAAATGAGCTAGGGTATGAACTCTAGACACTTCTGTGTATTCATTAGTTTATACGCACTCATGCATTAAACTTGAGTTTCAATTTTTGCTATCCGTAAAAATCTTGCACAGTTTTGGTCATCGGTACCTTGTATTAAATTAAAATCAAATTTTAACATATAATAATGCCACATGTACTTTTATTTTCAACAAATAATTACATTTTTGAAAAATAGATAGACCGCGAAAAAGTCACCCTTCAGACTTCAGAACGGCAATCCCGAAGACGGTATTCCTCTTCTTTCGGGAGTCGCCACTGGGAGCCGGGAAATTCATAAGAATAATCAATGTCCTTTGGAATTCCCCCTGAATAAATACAAGGCCTTTTAAACTGCTGTGTAGTGTAGAAAATATGTCGTCAATCATTCACTTTTTAGCTTTTGCGCTTATCTGTANCCGAAGACCGTATTCCTCTTCTTTCGGGAGTCGCCACCGGGAGCCGGGAATTCATAAGAATGTCCTTTGGAATTCCCGCTGAATAAATACCAGGCCTTTTAAACCGCTGTGAAGTGTAGAAAATATGTCGTCAATCTTTCATTTTTTAGCTTTTGCGCTTATCTGCATGACTTACAATTACATCCTCTGACGAACGCGGTGCTTCCAGCTGTACATAGGTAAACGCCGGCAAAAATCAAACGTCATCCCTTGTTCACTGTCTCGCAGGCCAGAAAACCTAATTTCCCATGACGGAACCCATCCCCGCTCTTTTTGTTTCAATCATATTATTGCTTTGATTCTTCCTGAACTCGTTTTTTAGCAACTAAACCAATGCCGTCCAGGCCTAGACGTTTTGCCAGAGTGCAGACGATCAGTAGTATCACGTGACAACTTATTCAGAAACTGCAGGCACGTTCAGAGAATCGAAAGGATTTGACCGCGAGCGTCATCTGTACACGTTGCACCACACTCGTTCTATTTTCCTTTCGGTGCTCATTTGAAGACAGGAGTTTCTTTGACGGCCACAGGGGCTTATTCGACGGTTTTTAGGCTTGTGTCGGGGTTCGTTACTTTGGAGCAAATGTCGAGCAGACAATCTTAGGATCTACTTATCAAGCTCCTCAAACAAATTCACTACATTGGTGGTTTGTAAGACAAAAAAACACAACACAACACACTTCGTTGTTTTACAGCTCCATAGCTAATGAGCTATTCCAAGTTTCAACGCTACACAGCATGCATTCTTCGACAGTGAGACGATAATCCTCCGTTTTGGTTAATTAGAAAGATACGACTCTACTATTGTGTTTCAACATGCACTGGACCTACCCTCACTAACTGTAACTGTTGTGGAACTGCCTTTTCCCGTAGTGTCGCTTACAGCTACTGAAGGTGTGGAAGGGCTTGCACTGGAGTCTGACGTTGACGCCGTTGCTGCGACTTTGGTGGAGATAGCAGAGAGACCTGTCCAATTGTAAATTTCACAAAATATGAGAGATACTGTTGGCAGTTGCACAACTTTATGTCAATTTACTTGTTATACTGAAGTCAAATCTCCCAAGTATATTAAAAATTATCCCAATTATCAGAAACCTAAACAGGTGGAGTCTTGTAGGTTGTTAAAGGTAAATATTCTTTGCGATTTGTATGTGTCACACGTGCCGCCGTTGCCCGTCAGATGCGAACTTGAATTTTTGAAAAGTTTCCCCAAAGAGAAACTGCGGAAAAGGAACGCCAGTACAGGAAGCACTGCATTTAATGGGACTACAAAGAGGATGACCCAAAAAATTGGACTTCAGGAGTATCACCTCGCTCCTTTTTTGTAAGCGGACAAATGATTATTCAATTTCCTCCTTATGTCCCAACATTTCCAAAATTAAGCCTTTCAAACAAACGTTTATAACAAAAATAACCGGTTTTGTAAAGTCGTATACTATTTCTAGGGTACATAATGAACCAATCCTGCTCGCATTGTAACAAAAGGGTCNAAGGCTTATACTTTTGAGTTAGACTCTTTTCAGTGGTCTGAATGCTTTTACTCTAGATTTGTCCACGTTATTTATAAGCATTGCCGGATACTCATCTACCTGGTACTTTAAGGTTTTAGCTCCCAATGATCATGTAATAATGCTGTTATGGAAGGAACCTAGTCTTAGTGTGTGCACTCCAATTTTAGTTGCGGTGTTTTTATTCCATTACTTTCTTATTATCTTCATTATTCTTTGTTTGATTCTTTTACACAATTGTATGTTATGTGTCAATTATTCATTAATTTCCATGTACCCATATAAAGATTATCGTTGTCTGGGTGCCTGGAAGACAAAAATGCTCAAAGAATCTTTGCTCATTCCTTATGAACTCCTGCTTTTTTACAGCGTATACAACTCCGAGCCTCGTTCTTAAAATTCAAGCTCCTCAAACAAATTCACTACATTGGTGGTTTGTAAGTAAGACAAAAATCACAACACAACACACTTCGTTGTTTTACAGCTCCATAGCTAATGAGCTATTCCAAGTTTCAACGCTACACAGCATGCATTCGTCGACAGTGAGACGATAATCTTCCGTTTTGGTTAATTAGAAAGATACGACTCTACTATTGTGTTTCAACATGCACTGGACCTACCCTCACTAACTGTAACTGTTGTGGAACTGCCTTTTCCCGTAGTGTCGCTTACAGCTACTGAAGGTGTGGAAGGGCTTGCACTGGAGTCTGACGTTGACGCCGTTGCTGCGACTTTGGCGGAGATAGCAGAGAGACCTGTCCAATTGTAAATTTCACAAAATATGAGAGATAGTGTTTTATTGGCAGTTGCACAACTTTATGTCAATTTACTTGTTATACTGAAGTCAAATCTCCCAAGGATATTAAATATTATCCCAATTATCAGAAACCTAAACAGGTGGAGTCTTGTAGGTTGTTAAAGGTAAATATTTTTTGTGATTTGTATGTGTCACACGTGCCGCCGTTGCCCGTCAGATGCGAACTTGAATTTTTGAAAAGTTTCCCCAAAGAGAAACTGCGGAAAAGGAACGCCAGTACAGGAAGCACTGCATTTAATGGGACTACAAAGAGGATGACCCAAAAAATTGGACTTCAGGAGTATCACCTCGCTCCGTGAGTCTGATTGCAACGCCTGCGACTCCGTTGAACTAGAAATATTGAAGTTTCAGAAGACACCCACATTGGCTGAAATCACTATTGCCCCCAGCGGCAAACTGGAAGGCTTATACTTTTGAGTTAGACTCTTTTCAGATTCATAACTGAAAATGTAGTCTGACTGCCTTTACTCTAGATTTGTCCACCTTATTTATATGTATTGCCGGATACTCATCTACCTGGTACTTTTATGTTTTAGCTCCCAATGATTATGTAATAATGGTGTTACGGTGGGAACCTAGTCTTAGTGTGTGCACTCCAATTCTAGGTGCGGTGTTTCTATTCCATTACTTTCATATCATCTTCATTCTCATTATTCTTTGTTTCATTCTTTCATACAATTGTGTGTTTTGTGTCAATTATTTATTAAATTCCATGTACCCATGTAAATATTATCGTTGTCTGGGTGCCTGGAAGAGAAAAATGCTCTACGACTCTTTGTTTACTTCTTATGAACTCCAGTTTTTTTACAGCGTATACAACTCCGAGCCTCGTTCTTAAAATTCAAGCTCCTCAAACAAATTCACTACATTGGTGGTTTGTAAGTAAGACAAAAAACACAACACAACACACTTCGTTGTTTTACAGCTCCATAGATAATGAGCTATTCCAAGTTTCAACGCTACACAGCATGCATTCTTAAACAGTGAGACGATAATCTTCCGTTTGGGTTAATTAGAAAGATACGACTCTACTATTGTGTTTCAACATGCATTGGACCTACCCTCACTAACTGTAACTGTTGTGGAACTGCCTTTTCCCGTAGTGTCGCTTACAGCTACTGAAGGTGTGGAAGGGCTTGCACTGGAGTCTGACGTTGACGCCGTTGCTGCGACTTTGGCGGAGATAGCAGAGGGACCTGTCCAATTGTAAATTTCACAAAATATGAGAGATACTGTTTTATTGGCAGTTGCACAACTTTATGTCAATTTACTTGTTATACTGAAGTCAAATCTCCCAAGTATATTAAATATTATCCCAATTATCAGAAACCTAAACACGTGGAGTCTTGTAGGTTGTTAAAGGTAAATATTTTTTGTGATTTGTATGTGTCACACGTGGCGCCGTTGCCCGTCAGATGCGAACTTGACTTTTTGAAAAGTTTCCCCAAAGAGAAACTGCGGAAAAGGAACGCCAGTACAGGAAGCACTGCATTTAATGGGACTACAAAGAGGATGAACCAAAAAATTGGACTTTAGGAGTATCACCTCGCTCCGTGAGTCTGCTTGCAACGCCTGCGTCTCCGTTGAACTAGACATATTGAAGTTTCAAAAGGCACCCATATTGCCTGAAGTCACTATTGCCCCCAGCGGCAAACTGGAAGGCTTATACTTTTGAGTTAGACTCTTTTCAGTGGTCTGAATGCTTTTACTCTAGATTTGTCCACGTTATTTATATGCATTGCCGGATACTCATCTACCTGGTACTTTAATGTTTTAGCTCCCAATGATCATGTAATAATGCTGTTATGGAAGGAACCTAGTCTTAGTGTGTGCACTCCAATTTTAGGTGCGGTGTTTTTATTCCATTACTTTCTTATTATCTTCATTATTCTTTGTTTGATTCTTTTACACAACTGTATGTTATGTGTCAATTATTCATTAATTTCCATGTACCCATATAAAGATTATCGTTGTCTGGGTGCCTGGAAGACAAAAATGCTCAAAGAATCTTTGCTCATTTCTTATGAACTCCTGCTTTTTTTACAGCGTATACAACTCCGAGCCTCGTTCTTAAAATTAAAGCTCCTCGAGAAAATTGAATAAACAAATTTACATGATTTTAGCGATATTTGAGCCTGGAAAGTTGTCTGAGGATAACCTACGAGTCACACTTGACTTTCCGGAATATAGCAATGCTTATCACGCTAATTAGTGGTCGAGGGTAGCTCTTGTACAGCATACATGTACATCACTCTGTTAACTATGAGCTATAACTGATAAAATCACACAATCCACGAATAACAACTGGATTGAAATATATGTCAATGAAAAGAAAATTCCTTGAGGGTTTTTCTACCGATTACCTTCACAGACAACTTTTGAAAGGAAGGCAAAAAAATTCAAAACTCCCTTGGAAAAAGTACATGACTTGACACTGTCTAATAAAACAATTATTATAAATGGACACTTCAAGGTAAGGGACAGCACGTGGTACCTAAATGACAATGACAACCAATTCTGTCGTGAATTATTTGATATACTCATCTCCGATGACTGCATTCAAATAATAAATGAATCAATGAGAAAACCTCTTCCCATTGCTGTATCGATCTGTGTATAACAAACAACCTCGCATTATTCTAATCCGCTTCGGTCAGACCACCAATTTTCAATTCAGATCACCACGTTATAGGAATTACATTCACACTCAAGAGTACTTATTTTTAAAAAAATGGGATTACAGTTTAGTCAACACGGAAACCCTGTGCCGATATCACCACATGTGAATGTGATGAAGTCCTGAACAGAGTGACCTAAACGAAACAGTCGCAACATTCACTCCATCACTATATAACATAGTTGATAAAAATATTCCGTCTACGACAAAAAATAAAAAAGTAAGAATAAACCGTAGTTTAAGCAACAGGATCAAGTCAGAAAGCAAGAAAGAAAGCGGTACAAAATATCATTAAGAAGTCGAAGCGCAATATGAAAATTATCGACAGTAGGATTAATGTTTCTAAAACTTAAAGGAGTACTGTAATATAAAATTTAGTTTGAGAATGCAATCGTCATAGCTAACAGAAAAGTAACTTATTTCTCCAATACTTAACATCCAAAAAGTCACATTGCGCCAACAACAAACATTCCTGAATTCCCACGAAGAACGTTTGAACGTCTCTTAAAGATATAAGTACGATTGTCTGAGGTTAGGAATCTATTAGAAAACATAGATGACCACAAAAACGACCCCGTAACTACTAAAATGATCAATATGATTACAAACGAACTCAAAGAACCTCTGAAAATATTATACAACAAAATACTGCATTTAGGAGAATCTTGTAACAACGATCCCGGTACACAGAAAGCATTAGGAAACTGACGTTGCTAACTATCGTTCTATAACACTTCGCAGCTCCTTGTCTAAAATATTAGAACCAATATTCACCAACAAATGTTTCGACACCATATCCCTTAGTACCCAATCTACCATCGACATTTCGAATTGATGCCTGGAAACTGTACTGTGTGTCAACTCATTGAAATTGCACATGAAATTCACATGTACTGTACTTCGAGTAAGGGTTTAATGCAAAAACTGTTTCTAGAAATTGCGTCAGCACTTGATGTTGTCCCCAGGATCTGTTTCTCAAATTACAATCTCATGGTTGCCCAAGCATTCAGTTCCGACTTCTACACTCACACCTTGCTTGTTGAACATATAAAATGCGTATCGATGGCGTTCACTCACTCTCGTCTTCGGTCGGCTATGGCTATGCTGGAGTACCTCAGGATAGCGTAATCGGTCCTGTCCTCTTTTTACTCAAGAATGACGATCTTCGTACAACATACACTCTAAAACCTTCTTATAGACTGACGACAGAGCGATTTTCTGTCCATTCCTAAAATATCATCCTCAGCACTCCCTTCAATTACAATCTGAACTGGACAAAAACAAGGATGGTGTCATCAAAAATTTAAATCTGAAAAACTTGACTTCACATCTTCCCAAATCTATCAATACAGGCTACAACACAAGTTCAATCTTTAATATGTCTGTAGACGGAGACAATATTCCCACAAACACACAAATTAAGACCTTGGTGAGTGGACAAAAGGCTCAAATTCACACCCCACTTTCGTGAAATTGTCTACAAGGTACAAAAGCTAATTAATTCAATCAAAATTGTCTCTCGTTAACTTATCTACCACAACTTGGATTATTTTTCGGGACGTTTGTGCTCCTAATCTTCATAAATGTGAAATCATAAACCAGTCATCGAGCGCATGTATGCTTCTCCAATTAGACAGATTTAGTGATAGACCGGAGCATACAAAGGATCCAATCCCATTAATATCCCGAGTAGTCTCAACTGCGCCAAAATAGAAAAACGTCGTCAACTTCAGACCTTCACTAAAACCTTTAAAATTTTACACAGCATCAAAATCTATTCAAACAAAATCCTATTTGACTCTCAGAAGCGGCAATGCTCTTGACCTTGGACTTCGACATGGTATCTCATTTTCTATTCCACCTTCCTCGGTCAGACCTTTCGAAGATCCACAATAATAACTTTAATTGTCAATTTTAATTCTTATCGAAACCATAAATGAATTTTATTTTAACAATATACAAAGCAATACAACTAAAATTAAAGTAACCAACTGGGTATGCAAATGAAAGCCTTCTATAACTGAATTTTACGAAGACCGATTTATCAGTTCTGTAAAATTTATTACATAAAGGCATGGGCTGTGCACTTTTGAAATACGTGACAAACTGTAGCCCCCTAGTCCCCTATGGTGGGCTGCCATGCCTGAAGATTTGTTTTCAAAAGGGGAAAATACTTTGAACGTCTTTAAGGACAGTTCCTAACCTGACACTCAATATTTACAATAAAGAAGCAAAATAGACGACAATGAAGCATGAATCATGTTAAAATGCCCAACGTTAAATGATCGTCGACCACTCTGTTTAACCACGTGTTGGCATTTAAGGAAGTCACTCAGCGACGTAATAAGGTTATGAAACACTGTATGTAAAAGGGCAAAATACCTCTATTGAAACTTGTCTTGGGTCGAAGGGGTCGTGGGTCGAGGGAGTTTGTGGGTTGAGGGGTTTGGTTGTCGAGTGGGTCAAGGGTATTTGAGAACAATTCATAAATTACCAGAATAGTGTATATCGTTCACCTGGCTCGACCGAAATCTATCGAGCTGCAGTTTAATCCTCCCCGTGTACACTGTATATAGTGGACAAATTTTAAAAATTTCAAGACAAGAAATGGTGATATCGGTAGACAAAAACCACTTAGTTGACAATGAAATAGGTGCAAACATAGAATTACCAGAAATGAGTGCTAAAGTAACCGTATCTGACAAGAAATCTATGACAAAGGTGTTACTGTCAATTGGATCAAATCTGTGATATTCCATACAGATATCAAAACAACCCTGTTGAACGTTCTCCATTCAAAGAAAATTGAGATTGGCACCAAGTGTCAATACAAGTTGGGATTATACGAAAAAATACCGAATCTTTTCTGTCGTCAATAAGCACTTATCATGAACATGGCTGATATTAGGGCATTTTCCAAAGTAGTTTCCCCCATTTAGTTATGTCCTCGGGCTTGTAATGATGAGGGCAACATACAGAACCAAAATATTGTAACAGGCACTGCAGTCAGTAGCACATATCTTATCTTACTAAAATGGAGCACGTGTCGGCATCGCGTTGTTGCACGACAATCGTTCAAATCTGACAGCCTCCAAGCAGAAAGTTGACAGATATTTAGGAAAATGTAAGAAATATGAAAGGTAACGCTAGGGTAGTCTACGGTGCATATGTTCGACTGTGGGGACACAGCTTTTGATTTTTGCTATTATTCACTAAGGGAACTATTGAACCAAAATCAACGATTGACCTATCGCCAGGAGTTTGCGTGAAGGCTTAACTGACCAACCACAACGCAGGAATCTTGACACACCTTGGTTTTCATGTCGCCACTTTACCAGAGAAAAACACGATGCCGGGTAAATTTTGTTCGTCGAAATTTCGCTTGGGAGCGGCGCTTGCGATAGGTCTGTTGAATGAGGTCTTCCGGTAAGGTGGCGGAGAGAATGGACGTCTGTGCTTAGAGCTCCAAAGTAAGCCCCCATTAATTCATTTAATGATTCATTACCTGCGGGCAAGACAGTGTTAACCTCGTGCTGATCCGTTAAGCTTAATGAACCTGAATGTAGTAGTAAATGTTTTTGTTATTCACACGCTGCAGTGTTTCGCGGAGAAGTTCAAAACGTTACTAATCGTTTGCAGGAAAAATACCGCACGAATGGAACAGCTTGGAATATGTTTGTAATGGCATATCTAGGTTTGTCATTATATTCCGTGTATGTTCCGTGTCATCTTGAATAAATACGTACTGCACACGGTAAAAGTAGTGGTTTGTCAATATATTCCTTGTAAATTCCGTGTCATCTTGAATAGTTATACACTGTACATGTATCACAGTAAACAGTAATGGAATAGTGTACAATTGGAGAAAATCGTCCCTGAAATAAGAATGAATTCTTGTAGCAAGTGTCTCAATACCAGGGATAATTTTGAACTACGCCTTTGCGCCAGTAGCGAATGGAAAAATAAAAAGGGCACAATTACGCTGCAGTAGTGCGCTCCCGGGGACACCTTTTAAAATGCATGAATTTCCCAAATGCACAATTCTATTCAACATAGTGGTGTAAAGTACAGGTATGACTGTTTTTATTTCGATTGTTTCCGTTTCAAATGTTACTACTTTAGTTACACTAAGGTTGCTGGACAAAAGTTTTTCAAAAAGGCACATCTTTATCACCGGCTGCAACCAGAGGGCACACGAGTTCAAACTTGGACAATCCCTGCAATAGTGTCTTGAGCAATAGAGCGCGCCTCTGTGAAAAGAAGTGAAGGAACTGCGTATTAAATGCCACAAGCGGATTATCTGACACACCTGGAGGCCAAAAACTTCTGCTGCAGAACTAAACTTATTCCGAAATTGATTTCAATCACTGCAGCACTGGGTCGCAGGCGCAGGTTGGCGCACCCAACAACCTTTTGTCATTTGAGCGTGGTGCCTACTCACCGTGAGTTACACTCAGTGATCAAGGTAATACGGTGGGGTTGGGCGCCTACTTACCTTTATATTTACCAGCACAGCACTTTGTTTTAACCTACCTCTCCAGCACCTACAAAACTAGATAAAATTTAGAACTATTTCAAATGCATTCATTCATCAATATGCTACTTCCAAACCAAAAGTATTGCTAGCTTTCACCAGATCCGTCTTCCAGCAAACTGGTGCTGTTTAATCTTTCATAGATGCATATCTGCATTTAAAAACCCGTGGTGTTTAAAGCCATGAGCCTGTAGCAACACTCACTCGTTTTAGCTGTCATCGATGTTGAAACTGCGTCAGCCCATCCTGCCTTGATTGTTCTCACAATAACAACGTACTCAGTTCCAGGAGTCAAGCCAGTACAACGTTTGTTGGTAGCAGTCTTATGTGCACTGAAGTAACGGTTGTTGCAAGACACTTTGTAGCTGTCTTTGTCTCCAGCTGCCTCTGTCCACTCGACAGTGATTGTCGTATCACTTCCAACCACATTTGTAATTTTAGCTGGAGCCAGTGCTGCAAATGTAGAGACAGGAGCGAAAAATGTATAGGAGAACAACTCACAGCACTGGTTGGCGACTACCGTGTGCCATTAGATACCAAAACTTTAAAAATGATCATTTTAAAATTTTCCCCAAAGACAGAGCAATACTAGTAATATTAAAGGGCAAGCAAAAGAAAATCGTCTATAACTGAATTTTACGAAGTTTGATTAATCAGTTTGACAGATTACAGTGTTGATGTCAAATATTGCAAGTGAATGTCAGTGGTGGCATTTGTTTGAAAGTTAAAAAACGTATTTTCTGACTTGTACTTTATCGAAATGTTTGGACATATCTTTGCACACCTAACGCAGTACTTACTACAATTCCATATAATGCTTTTAATTTCCAGGCAGTAATTGTATCATTTCTTGTTTGTTGTGTTATTCTTAAAATGAAATGAAGAATGCAATAGAAAAATTCTATAAGGAATGCAGCCAGCACCAAATGCTATGTTGTCATATCGAAGGCACGGCAACATTCATGTGAGAGGCATGGATTACAGAAAAAACTTATTTTTGTATCTGCAAGTGTATTTATATACAAGAACTGTAGAAGGACAATCTTGTGAAATGTTGCAGCAACCGATTGTGCGTTTTAAAATTTNGCCGTTATAGACTGTTCAAAATCTAAAACTGTTAAAACACTTCCAAGTTTGTTGATTTTCTAACTAAAAGAACCAAGGTATTTTTGAATCGAAAATACATTTAGTACAGCCCTCTCAAGTATGGCAATCAGGAGTAGTTGTGGTTGATTTTTACTACGCGCTAGTCACGTTAAAGTACCTGAACAAAAATCTATGAATTCAGGCCTGTGAGTACTTGACTGAAAACGAAAGTTGGCCAAAAGATGGCGTTTAAAGGACAGGACCCGAGGAAACTATGGCTAATTTTAGCCATTCAGTACTTGCGGGCATTAACGTGTTCATCGCAAGCAGAGCAGTCGCGACTCGAAAACAGAACAGACTGATCAATCTAATATGGTAAAGTAAGTTCAATGTTCATGAATGTAATGAAATACAATTGGAGGAAATCATGGTTTCGAAGTTCCCTTTATATGGATTCCTGTAGCAAGTGTCCCAATAGTGCCTTGAGTAACAGAAAGGGAATCTGGGACTACTTATTGTACATGTATGTAGACAGCATATATCAATTAACACTGTTTTAGCTCTTGTCTTATGGGACGGCCTATCATTCCGTCCTGCCTTGGTAGTATTTACTGATACAAAGTACTCTGTTCCCGGAGTCAAACCAGTACACCGCTTGTTGGTAACACTTGGGTCAGTTACATGTATGCTATAGTTACCGCAGATAACTCTGTAGCCGTCTTTATTTCCAGGTGCTTCAGACCAACTGACATCAATTTTTGTCTCATTTTCAACTATATTGATATCAGCAACTTTTGTCAAAACTGGAAGGGTAGATACATAAAAATATATATATATATATATATATATAAACAATGGATTTCCGTTTCCATTCTACACCCATGTCGCCGTGATTTGGACTAGCTGTCGTATGTTCGCCAAAATATGATTTCAAGAAATACAGGACGTCCATATACAGGATCAGGGTTTACAGGTACTTCAGAAAACTTTTAGGTATTAGTCCAAGACGGTACAGTAAATGTAATTTTCACACACCACTAAAACTATTCATGGACGACAAACATTTACTTTGATACTGTTTTGCGATATTCAATTGTAAAAACAAAAACGATAGTAGTTCTTGAACAGTTTTCACATGCATCTTGGTTTTTGTCAAAGACTTTTCATAAAACGCAGCTGATACGGTTTCGTCTTAAGAGTGCAGTACACTTCAGACCACGCAAAAATCCATACAGGGGTGATAAATCCTATGTGACGGATACTGATCATATGCATTTTGTTTACTTTCTATTGGTAATTACTGAAATGCACTTTAAACAAATTCTACCGCGTTAGGTAGTTTAAAAGTTGGGTACCTCAGTTTTCACGGAAACGACTTTCAGAACTCACCCCAATAATCACAGTTTTTTGTGACACTGTAAGTATTTACAGAAGCTACTAGAAAATGTTTTGTATAAAGTCACCCGTTGTCTTCGTAAAAATGAAAAATAAAAGTGTCAAGTTGCACCATTAATTCCACATTTCGGGTTTGAAGGGTCACGGGGTCATAGAAGCAGAAAACATGGAAAACTTGCCAAGAATTGAAAGAGTCAATATCAGCTGAAGCCAAATGTTACACTTTGAAACTTAATCGTGAGTTTGATCTATCTTAGTAAAATAGATATTTGGCATCAAATCCACCGGCAAACACATGTCTTCATATAGTAATGAGCAATTGTTCACAGGCACCTCAGTCAAAGTGAGCACTTGTAACAGTCATCTAAAATGTTGAGTTTTGAAGACTAAAAGTGCTCAAATGGTTGACAAAAATTTTTGGGTTGATTTCTTATGAAATAAAATTCAATAAAATTAGAATTTTTGTTGTTTTTTTCTATATTGTGAATTACTATTTTGTAGAAAAGCCCTTGAGGTGTCTCTGATATCACTGAATAAAAAATAACTCGTGGGGTGGGTGAAAAGTTAATAAAGTGTGTTCGTTGGCATCATTATATCATTCAAATCTGTTTTGTGGAGCTTCAAAGGAATACCGAAACCATGCAGCAAGCAATTGAAACTCATTACAGCAAGTCCGTAACAAGCCATTTGAAATATGTTAAAGTCACTGACCCAGTCCCTTTCAGTTACAGGGTGCATGGTCACGGTAGTTCTTTTAAGGGTTTCCTTCAGTTCCAGTGACCCAAACCTCTTCTTTTTAATGCATGTCAGTGCAGTGGCTCATGCCTGACCGGGATTCTCAACCATAGACTTGAGGACGCGATCTGTCCCACGAATAAGCTTGTCTGCTTGCGGTATTGTTGTGGTTCCACATAGAGGCTGGACAGTTCTTCTAGCACATCGTGCATCAGCGCAAGATTCGGTTGAAGGTGGAACTTTCCAAGTATCACAGTAATCCTAAACAATTACTCCAATCACTTGAATGACGGTTTCTGTCTTCACTGGCTAACTCTAAGGCAATGGCATGTCAAAAGTCTAGGGAAGTGTTCGCGTAATCTTGTTGCAACTCCAGAATGTTTTCCTGTCAAGACACTGGCTCTGTCACTTGCAAATGCAACGAGTTGCTCTTGTAAATTTTCCATCGTAAAACCACAGTGTTGTAGACTGTTAACTATGGACGCTTCAATGGATTCGGCAGTTTGTTGTTTAAGCTGGGCAAGGTCAAGCATTATAAAAAGTGGATCGCTACCACCAATAGATGCTCTTGTGTAAATGATCAGTTCGCTTAATTTGCTTACCGTTGTCGCTTCATGGACTAATACAGCTATCTTGCTATTTTCTGCCATGACTGTACAGACGATTTTTTCGCGCATTTGCTTAGTTATGTGCTTGATTATGGACGTTGCACTGAAACGAGAATGGAGCGTAACACCTAGATTCAAACCACTCAGTTTTTGAAGGTTTATGAGATGCTCCTAATCGGTGAACCGACGATTTAATTGAATAAGTGAATATGCTGTTCTGAAGACGTTTTCCGTTGTGTTCTGCTTATGAGCTGCAACTTTAACCAATGTATTTTCAATTGCTCTTTTACTTTTCGTTTCGTCAATACTTTGAGCAATGTTGTGGGCTTTAGATATCATATGACGACTGATTTTACTCTTGAACGACTTAAGTTTAGCCAGTCGGGAATCTCCGGCTGCTTCTATCAGAAACTGTGTCCACTCCAAAGATATTGATACGCCACTTTCTTCTATCAAACACAGGTCTAGTACAGTATAGCATGAAACGCAACCCAGCTTTCCATCCTTGTGTCCCAACCAGGGATACTTTTTCTTGAATTCCATCCCTGATCGTAATTCCACACGCCTGGCCACTGTGACGAGTCATTATCTGGATCACCTGCTGATAATTCCGTTTCAGACGTGGAGGGATCCGTTTCAGGAATACTAGTCAGCAAATGAGTCACTTTCAGGAGAAGGATTTGGTCCCGTGCTTTCTTCTTAAAATGTTTTAATACCGATTGGCAACCAGCCGATTGTCGTTTCAAAGCGGCACAAAAATTAAAAGCCCTCAATTAAACTTATAATTCGGCAGCAGTGGTTCGTTTCGTTTGGACGAGTCCATTGCAATGACCAGCTGCAGGAACCGTGTGCACTTCAAAGAGCAAAGTAAGACTGGTGCTGTTTTTGATGTTTGCTAATACCTCATCGAAGCATGCCTGGTGGTCACGCGCGCCAAAATGTTCGGCAACAATGCTGTCGTCAGCGTAGCAGCTAATCGTTTCAATACTACGCCCCACTTAACCGTCATGTAAGGCGCGTTTAGGCGCTACCTTAAAATTTAGAAAGGGGGTTGGNGTCGCCGTGATTTGGACTAGCTATCGTATTTTGGCCAAAATATGATTTCAAGAAATACCGGACGTCCATATACAGGGTCAGGGTTTACAGGTACTTCAGAAAACTTTTTACGTATTAGTCCAATGCGGTACAGTAAATGTAATTTTCAAACACCACTAAAACTATTCATGGACGACAAACATTTATTTTGACATTGTTTTGCGATATTCAATTGTAAAAATAAAAACGAAAGTAGTTCTTGAACATTTTTCACATGCATCTTGGATTTTGTCAAAGACTTTTCATAAAACGCAGCTGATACGGTTTGGTCTTAAGAGTGCAGTACACTTCAGACCAGGCAAAAATCCATACAGAGCTGATAAATCCTATATGACGGATTCTGATCATATGCATTTTGCTTACTTTCTTATGGTAATTACTGAAATCCACTTTAAACAAATCCTATCGCGTTAGGTAGTTTAAAAGTTGGGTACCTCCGTTTTCACGGAAACCACTTTCAGAACTCAACCCAATNATATAGGGGGCCCCGCTCTCCGGCTTCCTTTCGGCGGGGCCCCCTATATTAATATAGGGGGCCCCGCTCTCCGGCCTCCCTTCAGCGAGGCCCCCTATATTAATATAGGAGGCCTCGCTTTTGAGGTCCAAAATTCAATTTTTGCCTATGTCATTTTAATAAGAATAAGTCATTTTAAATAATAAGCTGTTCACAGTTTTTGTGACACTGTAAGTATTTACAGAAGCTACTAGAAAATGTTTTGTATAAAGTCACCCGTTGTCTTCGTAAAAATGAAAAATAAAAGTGTCAAGTTGCACATTTAATTCCACATTTCGGGTTTGAAGGTTCATCGGGTCATAGAAGCAGAAAACATGTAAAACTTGCCAAGAATTGAAAGAGTCAATCTCAGCTGAAGCCAAATGTTACACTTTGAAACTTAATCGTGAATTTGATCTATCTTATATTTGGCATCAAATCCACCGGCAAACACATGTCTTCATATAGTAATGAGCAATTGTTCACAGGCACCTCAGTCAAAGTGAGCACATGTAACAGTCATCTAAGAAGTTGAGTTTAGAGATCTAAAAGTGCTCAAATGGTTTACAAATTGTTGGGTTTATTTCTTATGAAATAAAATTCAATAAAATTAGAATTTTTGTTGTATTTGTCTATATTTTGAATTACCATTTTGATGAAAAGCCTTTCAGGTGTCTCTGATATCACTGAATAAAAAATGACAGGTGGGATGGGTGAAAAGTTAATATAGTGTGTTCGTTGGCATCATTATATCATTCAAATCTCTTTTGTGGAGCTTCAAAGGAATACTGAAACGGTCCAGCTACATGTAGCAATTGAAGCACTAACTCATTGCAGCAAGTCCGTAACAAGCCATTTGAAATATGTTAAAGTCACTGACCCAGCCCGTTCAGTGACAGTGCTGAAAGTGGCAGCTGATTTTTGCCAGAGTCAAAGTGGGCTTGTTTACAACAGTGTGCCAAAAAACTGTTTGTTCAAATCATCGAGCTCAGCTTGGAATCAAATGGAGGCCAAGTAAAAGTAAGATATGTGCCCACTTTCAACATCAGAAAGGCTCTAAACACAAGACCAAGCTTGAGGTTGGAATGTAAGTGCAAATGCAGTCAACAAAGATTTTCTGGAAGAACAGAATGTATCGATTCCAGTTGGGTCAGGTACGTTGTTATGCAGGTGCAGGACATAAATGCTCTATACCCGTTGATAAGGAATTTGTTTTATTCTTTGCTTTCTCAAGATGCTGACTTGCCTGGAAGCAATTTAAATTTTATAGAGCCTCAAAGGGCAAAACCCTACATGAAGTAATAGCGACACTTGAGTACTAGAGTAATTTAAGTAACTACTTCCAGTACAGTCTTAAATTAGTAAAACATTATCAAAAGTTTAATCGTCCTCTACCTAGCTGAAACCAATGTCTCATAGAATTCTTCTGTTCTCACTTCTAATCCGTCACATCAGTCTATATGTATAACCAGAGATATATATTTTTTACATATTCAATGGAACCATAATACAATGGGGCCTAATTTAACATGGCTAAAGAAATAACACTGTTTGTGTCCCTAATATCTGAGGCATTCAACTTCAACTTCAATGATAACCCTAGAGAAAAACATTTCGGGATTGAAAGTACAGCTGTCTATTGGGAGTTTTGTTATGCCTACTTTCCATAAAATTCTATTGCAGGTCTATGCAGAAATTGTAAGCGTTTATCAAAGAAGTTAGCCACTGTTGTTGAGTTTACTACAGAAAGAGTACTAGTAAGTAGTTAGTCAATGAATTGGGGTGATTGTTACACAAAACTTTTTTCTAAGATTCTTGGTTCCAGGATTAAGTGCATCAACATTTAATGATAGCAAAACAGTAGTTGTAGTAGATTTTTATTTCAGTTGTATAGTGGTTGCTTACAAACCTCATAGACAAATAAAAATCCCGTGCATTCAGCGTATTTTGCGTCTCTGAAGTTTTACTGCACAAGTTGTCCATAGTTACAGGAGTATGTAACTACAAGGTTTGCGCAAATTGCCTCAAAACAGTGCTGATGGGCTTGTAAACTGCGCATTGACTCAAAAACTGGTGACAGTCTCACAAACTCATCTGCTAGGAAACATTACTGATGGACTGTAACACTGTCCTTGTATTTTCAGACAAAACACTTTGTGTGTATGCTGCATTTACTGTCTTGTCAACTGTGTCTCTCAGACAAAGTGGATTTGGCTCCACGCACTGCAATTTTTTGGGTGCATAAGTTACGTTTTGCGAGTTTGGGCCAGAGCTTGTGAGTCAATGGATAGCGTTAACAGACCTTGAACTATGTTTATGGTGAAGAGTTATGTTCATAAGTGCAGAATCTGTTTAGTTCTGTGCCAGTTATTTCAGCACAACTGTCAACATTTGAAAATTCCTCTGGGAGGCAAGACTGCTTGTACTCCAAATAGGTCATAGCAGGATTTTTATAATTGCTCCGGGTTGTGTTAGTGACCACTGAGGCAAATTTTGAAAGGTGCATTTAGCTAAAAATATTGAACATGCAATTGTATTCCTTCTAGACGGAGAATCATGCACTAAAGCATAAAATTTTCTCAATCAGCATCGTGGCATGAAGAGTGTTGGATCCTGTCTTAACTTCATGGCATTTCGAAGCCGTGGCAATGCTATATATCAAAATTGATGGTTTTCCAGGGTTTAGTAGTGAACTTACATTTTGATTAATTGACGACACCTTTTCTTTTGAGTGCAGCTTGTACACAACAAGGGTTGCATGCACATGTGAGTGGCCATCTTTCCACGCTATTTTGAATGGTGAAAAAAAAACTCTTTGGGGAAAGCTTATTTACGGATTAAGTCGCATATTTACAGGCAGATTTTTCAAGTGGAAACGAGATGACCAACCATCGTTCTGGCTGCCCACGCCTTTGCCAAAGATCCATAAGTAGAGTCAGTTTCTCACTGCTGCATCTGATGGAAGATTCAACCCTGGACCCAGCTTCTAACTGACATCGACGGATTTGCCGAAAGGTCCTAGCGATATTACAAACAAAAAGCCAGCAAAGCATTATCTGTAACCCATGAATGTATTGCTCCTAGTCATAGTGATGTCCAGAAGAATGTCTGTCACCTCAACAGATTAAATATTTTCCCGTTTAGCAGCACTCAATCATTATGGGAATCTCGCACAGTTTGATGCCTTTGGAATGAAAAGAATCGCTGAGGAAGACCGTCAATTTGAACTGTGACAAAAGATTGTTGAGTCAATGGAATTATCACAATGAATGTCAAAAGTAGTCAGACAAAATGCTATTTCCATTTCGTGAAATGTCATCTGTGCTGACTAAAGGTGTCTCCTTGTACACATAATTTGGTCGCATTTTGTAAATGTGACCAAATTTGTTCTTTTCTATTTACTTGATTTATGGCGTGTAATTTGCCTGTGTCCTATATCAGCCTCAATGTAGTATTACTATTCTCTAAACTACTTTGGTGCTTGTTTAATGTTTGGCTATCTTATCGTTTTGCTACATAAGTACAGTATGACCTGGTCTGCTGCATCTCTATTTCTTACATAATAAACAATAATTTAAATCAGGACAGTTTTTGAATATTGCCCAACTTTGTTCCAAAATCTCTGCAGGATTACCCATGTTCACCTATATGCAGTCTGAATGTTTGTGTATTTTATTTTCGTTTTGCTGCACATGCATTGTCTTATGATTTTTCAATGAAGTAGCTGGCACTACATGTATCAGTCTCGAGACGTCTGAATTTTTGGAGTCTGACTGATGGCAAGCACCAAACACCATTGCATACCCATACTAAACTCGGAGTATTGTTGCGCAAAACTTTTTTCTGAGATTCTTGGTTCCTGGAATAAGTGCATCTTGTCAACATTTAATGATAGCAAAACAGAAGCTGTGGTAGAAAACTTTTATTTCAATTGTATTGTGGTTGCTTTTAAATCTCGTAGATAAATAAATATGCCGTGCATTCAGCGGATTTTGCATTTTTTAAGTTTTACTGAGCAAGTTGTCCATAGTTACAGGAGTTGCTAACTACAAGGTTGGCACATTGCCTCAAAAATAAACATGGCTCGTGGGCTTGTAAACTGCACAATAACTCAAAAACTGGTGACTGGCTCACAAACTCATCTGCTCGGAAACATTACTGATGGACTATAACACTGCCCTTTTATTTGCGGAATAGACACTTTGTTTATTCTGCATTTACTGTCTGTCAACCGTGTCTCTCAGTCAAAGTGGATTTGGCTCCAAGAACTGTGGTTTTGGGTGCATAAGTTATGTTTTGTGACATTGGGCCAGAGCTTGTGAGTCAATGGATAGCGTTAACAGATTTTCAACTATGTTCATAAATGCACAGTCTGTTTGTTTCTGAGACATTTATTTCAGCACACCATTTGAAAATTCCTCTGAGAGGGAAGACTGCTTGTAATGAAATAGTAGGTACTCCGAAAAGGTCATAACAAGATTTTTTTAGAATTTTTAAATTTACTCCGGGTTGTGTTAGTGACCATTGAGGCAAAGTTGGAAAGGTGCATTTGGCTAAAAATATTGAAAATGCATTGTATTCCTTTTACCCCGAAAATCATGTAAAACATAAAATTTTCTCCATCAGCATCTTGGCATGAAGAGTGTTGGATCTTATTCTAACTTAATGGCTTTTCGAAGCCGTCCCAATGCTATACATGTATGTTAAAACTGATCATTTTCCAAGTTTTAGCAGTGAACTCATATCTTGATTAATTGACGACACTTTTGTTTTGAGTGCTGCTTGCACACAATGATGGTTGCAAGCATATGCGAGTGGCCATCTTACGAAGCTATTTTAAATGGTGAAAACAAATTCTTTGGTGAAAGGCTGTTTATGGAAAATATAATTCTTGTGTTTAAGGGTTAAGTTGCATATAATTCTATTATTTACAATCAAAATTTTCTATTACAGAAGAGGGGGACCAACCATGATTCTGGCTGCCCATAACTTTGCCAAAGATCCATAAGTCGAATCAGTTTCTCACTGCTGCGTTTGGTGGAAGATTCAACCCTGTTAGGTCCCAGCTTCTAACTGACATCGATGAATCTGTCGGAAGCTTCAAAGATATGTTACAAACGGAAAGCCAGCAAAGCATTATCTGTAACCGGTGAATTTATTGCTCCTGATTAGAGTCATGTTCTGAACAATGTCTCTCACCTCAACAGCTTAATTTTTTTCGTGTTTAGCTGCACTCAATCGTTCTGGGAAACTCACACAGTTTGATGCCTTTGAAATGAAAAGTTTCCCTGAGGAATATCGTCGATTTGAACTGCGACAAAAGATTGTTTAGTCGATAGAATTGCCGCAGTAGCGCATTTCATGTATACACGACTCGGAAACATTTGAAATACAGTTTGTCAAAAGTATTCGGACAAAATGCTATTTCCATCTGCACTGACATTTTGTAAATGTGACCGCATTTCTTCTTTTTATTGATTTATGTCTGTGTCAGCCTCAATATATTATTACTATTCTCTAAACTACTTTGGTGCATGTTTAGTATTTGACTATCTTATTATCGTTTTGCTATATAAGTACAGTATAACCTAGTCTGCTGGGTATCTATGTCTAACATAATAAACAATAATTTAAATCAGGACAGTTTTTAAATATTGCCCAACTTCGTTCCAACATCTTTTTCGCAGGATTACCTGTGTGAATTCTGAATCTCTGTGTATTTTAGTTTCATTTTGGTGCACGTGCAGTGTCTTATGATTTTTCGCTGAAGTGCCTGAGACTACATGTATTAGTCTCGAGACTGCTGAATTATTGGAGTCTGACTGTTGGTATGCACCAATCACCATTGCATACCCATCAGTGAGCATTATTTTATACTAATCTCAGTGGCGGATCCAGGATTTTGATTTGGGGGCAGGGCACAGGAATAAAAATAATTCTGCCACATGCGCGCGCCCAACGTAAAATGTAGGAATGCAGGGGTCTCAAATTTTTGGATTTGTGGGCCTATTCTTTGTGCATTCAATCCCCGAGCCGCCCTGGTTGCGCGCATATGCTAGTCAGTAATCCGCACCCCAAACTGTCAAATGGTATCCGGGATAATTTTGAGGGGGCATGGCCAACTTGGCCCCCTCCCTAAATCTGCCACTGAAACTGTGGTAGATGCAAAAAAGCTCTGAACTGAAATCTTGCACGTGAAATACTCGGTTTCCTGTTTTTGATGAAAACGTCTACGAACATTCCGCAAATACATCTATGCGTTTGCTGATATATAGAGATGCAGTTGTCTCCCAACCTCCCAATCTGAAGCCTATTATTGTTTTTTATTCTACAACAAAAATCGTTCGTCGGGTCACGATCATCTGACTTGGAGACAATCAGACCCACACATCAAAATTTCAGAATTCGAGTTCGCAGTTGTGTATAACTGAAGACTTATTTTACAGATTTTTTTATTCAACCATAATGCATTTTGAAAAATGAGTTCATGCACATATTGGCAGTCTTATTATCTGGGTCAAAGGAAACCCACATGCTTTGTTGTGCTTTTTCAACAAATGTTACTTTATCTTGAAATTTTTATAAAATGTCACTACTAGGTGAGATTAATTCACTACGTATTCTTTAAAGACTAATTATACGAACACGATGTTACACAAGCACTGATATTTTAATGAGGCGAACAAATAGAATGTAAAATGTGCACACGTGCATGCGTTAATGTATAATGCACTGACTTGGAGTGTGGGTTTCTTGCTAGCAACTGTTCTTATTTTTTAACGTTTGCAAAATACCAGGTACTAGTGACCAGTACAAAGATAGAGTGCTTTGTTACGGAATCCTCCCCAAACTTATTTTATAATCCGTTCTGTTCTTTTCCAAGTCACATGATCTCGATTAAGAACTATCACCTGTTCTGTTTTGTCGAATCCACGTTTCGGCATAAGGTTGTTGGTCGAACATGGAAAGCACGGGACCATTGACCTTGCAAAAAAAAAGCTGGCGGGTGGTTTCTAATAGCAAACAAGAGCGAGAGCCTGTTACTATCCGATTCATTTCGCTGAATCCTAGCTCGTTCACATCCAGCTGTACTGCAAGAAAGAGGGTTAATACAGAGTTCCAGTTGTCGCAGAGCACTTGGTAGGTTGTACACTCTAATCCTTTCCTCCGTTTCTGTGGACTCGCGCATTCCCCTGATTGCTGATGTGGTAACCATCCCAAACCGTTAGCAAATACGCCTGACTTCGTGCTTGCCATGTCTTATCCCGGATCCTAACGGCCAAGTTTTGGATTCCAAGATGCCCAGACAAGAGCAAAATGACTGCTCATCATTGTCAAGTAAACGCAGTTCCAGGTTCACAACCACACTTTGAATTAACTGACCAGAGTGCATGTTCACGATAGTTCCTATAACGGTTTCGTTCAGTTCCAGTGACCCAAACCTCGTCTTTTTAATGCATGTCAGTGCACTGGCTCATGCCTGTCCGGGATTCTCAACCATAGGCTTGAGGACGCGATCTGTCCCACGAATAAGCATGTCTGTTTGCGGTATTGTTGTGGTTCTGCATTGTAGATCCACAGAAAGGCTGGACAATTCTTCTAGCACATCGTGCATCAGCGCAAGATTCGAATACAGGTGGAACTTTCCAAGTATCGCAGTAATCCTAAACAAATACTCCGATCACTTGAATGACGGTTTCTGTCTTCACTGGCTAACTCTACAGCAATGCCATGTCAAAAGTCTAGGGAAGCGTTCGCGTAATCTAGTTGCAACTCCAGAATGTTTTCCTGTCAAGACACTGTCGCAAATGCAACGAGATGCTCTTGTAAATTTTCCCTCGTAAAACAACAGTGTTGTAGACGCTTCAATGGATTCGGAAGTTTGTTGTTCAAGCTGGGCAAGGTCAAGCATTATAAAAAGTGGATCGCTACCACCAATAGATGCTCTTATGTAAATGATCAGTTCGCTTAATTTGCTTACCGTTGTCGCTTCATGGACTAACACAGCTATCTTGCTATTTTCTGCCATGAGAGTACTGACGATTTTTTCGCGCATTTGCTCTGTTATGTGCTTGATTATGGACGCTGCACTCAAACGAGAATGGAACGTAACACCCAGATTCAAACCATTCAGTTTTTGAAGGTTTATGAGATGCTCTTAATCGGTGAACCGACGATTTATTTGAATAAGTGAATACGCTGTTCTGAAGACGTTTTGCGTTGTGTTCTGCTCATGAGCTGCAACTTTAACCAATGTATTTTCAATTGCTCCTTCACTTTTCGTTTCGTCAATACTTTGAGCAATGTTGTGGGCTTTAGATATCATATGACGAATGATTATACTCTTGAACGACTTAAGTTTAGCTAGTCGGGAATCACCAGCTGCTTCTATCAGAAACTGCGTCCACTCCAAATATATTGATACGCCAGTTTCTTTTATCAAACATATGTCTACTACAGTATAGTAAGAAACGCAAGCAAACTTTCCATCCTTGTGTCCCAACCAGGGATGATTTTTCTTGAATTCCATCCTTGATCGTAATTCCACACCCCTGCCCACTGTGACGAGTCATTATCTGGACCACCTGCTGATAATTCCGTTTCAGACGTGGAGGGATCCGTTTCAGGAAGACTAGTTTCAACAAATGAGTCACTTTCAGCAGGAGGATTTGGTCTTGTGCTTTCTGATCTCGGCATCTTCTTAAAATATTTTAGTACCGATTGGCAACCAGCTGATTGTCGTTTCATAGCGGCACAAAATTTAAAAGCACTCAATTAAACTTATAATTCGGCAGCAATGGCTCGTTTCGTTTGGACGAGTCCATTGCAATGACCAGCTGCAGGAACCGGGTGCACTTCAAAGAGCAAAGTAAGACTGGTGCTACTTTTGATGTTTGCTAATACCTCATCGAAGCATGCCTGGTGGACACGCGCGCCAAAATGCTCGGCAACAATGCTGTCGTCAGCGTAGCAGCTAATCGTTTCAATACTACGCCTCACTTAACCGTCATGTAAGACTCGTTTAGGCGCTACCTTAAAATTTAGAAAGGTGGTTGGCTACTCCTCGTGCGCGTACGTAACTTACGGTGGGTAGGCGCTACATTAAAAAACAAAAAGATGTTTGGCTGCGCCTCCGTGCGCCTTCCTTCTACTACAATACCGTCAGTTCGAGTACCTATATTAAGATTTCAAAACTGTATTTTGAATCCTCGCATACATTTGTTACTAGGCAGAAATTGGCCAGTTGTACAATTTTGGTGAGGTACCCTACTTCTATAGCTCGATGCGGTATAAATATGGGTAAGTGCCTATACGTTTTATGGATTTATTTTGTAGAGCTAAGATCAATCTAAACAATGGTTGTAGTTTTGTTGTTTTAAATTTGGCTTCAGCTGAGATATTGTGGCAGGAAATAGCGCAATTTTCAACATTTCAAAATCACCACAAACTAGCTAAACATGTAGCCCTCGAAAACAACTAAGATGTAACTGAATCTGTGATATTTTCTATGGCTAGCAAGTTGAAAGACACCTCAATTCAGTGATAAAATTGTAGTGTTTCATTTCGCACTCTCATTCTCAAGGTAAGTTCGCAAAAAGTGCCAAAATGTAGCTGTAGCAAGGCTTGGAATTGGCAGAAAAATAACACGTTCCCACAGCAACCACAATGAAGCGTATGCAAAAATTAATGTGGATATGAAGGTTGGGATATCAACCCCTACCATCATGCAAACAATCGAGGATATCCGTTACATAGCCTTTATCAGTTTTTGCCTGTTCCATTCGTGGGTGTGCTCCTAAGTAAGAGAGAAAAAAATCTTGAAAATGACACCAGTTAGAAATTAGTCAAATAATATTTAACCATAGTATCTTAATTTGTGGAAAAATGCTAAAGTATCCCCTTTACACAAAGGCGGTGCTACTGAGAATGTAAACAATTACCGGTCTTGTCTAAATTGTTGGAAAAGCATGTTCACAATATCTTTTATTTATTTTTGACTGAGCATGATTTAGTAGTTGCATCTCAGTCCGGTTTCAGAAGTGACTACTCCTGTGAAACTGCCCTTACTAATATTGTTAACTGCTGGGCTCAGGGTGTAGATAGTGGCCACAACGTTGGTGTAGTATTTTTGGATTTTAAAAAAAGCTTTTGATCTCGTTGATCACAATATACTTCTAAGCAAATTGTTAATTTACAAGGTGGGCAAGGTCTCCCTAGACTGGTTTAAATCATATCTCTCAGAGAGGTGCCAGGTTGTATCCCTTGGTGGACATCTGTCTGAGTCTCGAGGAATCACACACGGTGTTCCCCATGGATCCATCCTGGGACCTCTGCTGTTTTTACTTTTTTTAAATGATCTCTCTTTAATATGCGAAAACATGGTTGACATGTATGCAGATGATACTACTTTCTCTGTTGTGTCAAACTCGAAGATCGCTGTAATTGACAGACTCCAGTCTGATCTGGATAAGGTTGCTACCTGGTGTACTGGTAATAAAATGGTAATTAATGCTGAAAAAACAAAATGTACGGGTATTGCCACAGGGCAACGGCAGAGTAGAAGTAATCTTGAGCTTAACTTTGCTATTTCCAATGTACGACTCAAATATTTTGAGAGTGAAAAGTTATTAGGTGTTACTGTAGACAAGACCCTAAGCTGGACTAGCCATATAAATGGGAGTGTGTCCAAAATTAGGCAGCGCCTTGGTCTTTTCCGAAGTATATCACCATTTCTTCCCACAGAAGGGCGTCTTCAATATTTAAGCGCTTGTGTATTCCCTCTGTTCGTTTATTGTAGTACAGTGGTCAGGATCCAATGCAAAATTAGTTTCCTCTTTTTTGAAGGCTCAGAAGCAGGCTGCCAGACTTGTTCTAGGTGTGCCTATTGACACTCCGTCAACTCATATGTTTAATAGACTGGGGTAGCTCCCTGTTGACAAATATTTTATATATAAGCGCCTGTGTATGATTCATAGGTGCTTTCACCGTAATGTACCGACTTATCTATCTCATAATATCGTACTTGTTTGAAATAGCCATCAGATCAGGACAAGATTTTCTGCCACAAACAATATGGTTTTGCCCAGACTCAGAACATCGTTTTATTCTAAGTCCTTCTTTATTCAGACCATCAAACAGTGGAACAATTTGCCTAATGCTCTTAAGGATGCTGATTGTTAAGATAATTTCAGACACCACCTCATCAGTTACCTGTGGTCGTCATAGAAGTTCCCCCTTTTTGTCTTTCCAATATATTTGCCAAAAATGTATTTATTTATTTATCTTTAATTCAATTTGTTAATCCAATTTGTAAATATATATTTTATTGTATCTTATTGTATCTTGATTTAATCTGTCTATCTTACTTAGTTTAATTAATTTAATTTCTTGCTGCAGAGGACCATGCTGGAAATTAGGCTTTGGCTAAATCATGTTTTACGTTTAATGTATTTTTATCCTCTTTAAGTAAATTTATTATTATTATTATTATTATTATTATTATTATTATTATTATCATTATTATTATTATCGTGGGTGTTTTGCTTAGACTCCAATACTCGGATTCAACAACATCGGATTTTAGGTCAATTTTAACGAGTAGGCGGTCAACCTAAGTGTAGAGACAATTCATATGGTGGCCTCACACACATGCAAAGTTGGCTCCTTCAAAGTCTGGTGTTAAGTGAGTGATCGAATTACCATTTAAGTATTTGTAACAATGTCTTCTTTCGTCTATGAAAATTCTTCTCCTTCTCACACGGCGATATATTTTGGTGATCAGTTTGACAAAGCAATGTCTGGAATTACCGGACAACTGTTGGCGGTTCCACTTGTATCTGGTGGTAGTTCCATGGTCAGAGACCCAAGCAGAACTTTCAACCTGATTGTTTATGGATTAACTAAGTGTACTAGCGATGACAAAGTTAGCATTGATACAATCACTAGAACAGCATGAATATTGGTTAAGACCCTAGTAGTGTTCCCAATAAGAGAACATATAGGCTGTGGTTTGGTATCCTGGAAAAGAAAGTTTTGTATTGTATTGTATTGTATTGTATTGTATTGTGAATAAATAAATTGTGAGCGTGCAGTATTTCCGGTGCTCCTTAGTCGCTGCCAGATCTATTAGCATTAGTTTCTTTCGTGACTCTTCCAGAGGAAGGACTTCTACCAACATACCAAACAAGGCAGGAATGTCGAAAAATTTTTGAGACATGCAAAAAAAGTAAGCTCACATCAGTCTATTTCTCTGGCTGCGTTAAACTACATTTGTTTGGTGACGAGGGCGAAAATGATTATGGGTATTCACACGGGGCCTTTCGTTAGAGTTGACTTGTGAACATGCAGTCGAGATACATAGAGTGATGAACTCGAATCAGTCAACAGTCTGTCATCGCATCAAAATCTATTAGCACCGATCATTGACAACTTGCCGCTCCCATCCACGCGGAAGATTTTTAACATTTAAATACTTTTGAATTTTTGTATTTAGTAAAACACTCGCTTGTGCATTAGACGTTGTGGTTACAAATTTTAAATAAAAAATGGAGTAACAGTGGCGGATTTAGAAGGATGCCAAGGGAGCCATGCCCCCGCCTCCTAAAATTCTCCAAGATTCCATTGGCACTTCGGGGGTTCAAATGTTTGGCTGGATTAAAAAACTTGTTAGTACTCTGGCCCGGCCCCCCTAACTCAAAGTCCTGTATAAGCCCCAGTATGTCTTTTGGCGTGAATAGGTGAATTCGGTGTTTAAATCACAATTATATCTTAAGAAACTAGCATCGCGCTATTATATAGAGTAGAATTGATTGAATTTGTGAAATTATAGCATGATATCTTACAAAATAAATTGGTTTAAAGCTAAATTCGAAAATACATATATTTCCAAGAGAATCTCTCATCTTGTTTGCTTGGGGTGGATGCATCATTCTGCTGCATCTGTGGCAGATTGTTACCCACCTTAACAGATCCACGTAATATATAACTTTTGTAATAATCCATATCTATAGAAGTTTAGTTTTTCAAAATGTTTATAAGATTTTATACAAACATATCACCCTCGAATGGCCCTTACAACCGCGTAAAAGGTGTGAAATCAGGCGGACGCCGTCCGCAGCCGTCGAAAGAAGGAAGTGCTAACCTTGTGACAACTAGTGATGAAGGGACTTGTAACATGAAAGACTGTATTGATATTATTACCTTCAGATGCATGACGCTGAGAACTGCTCAGACTTAGCTCAGTTAAAGTCCTTCTCTCACGCTTTGTTAACCCTTATTACATGGTTAGAAGATGTTAGAAGGATCCAAGAAGTACGTACCCCATAACTAATACACGATCCGTACTCGAAAAAAGTTTAAATGAACGCGCCACTCACGATTCGCACCCGAAGAACCACCGCCATTTTGAACTTGCGGCGAACCCGGAAGTACAATTCATTTAGGAACCAAGGCCGAGAAAACGCCGTCAGTGCGACTGGAGCAGTGCCTGTACTGTTACCAGCCAGCAAACGGGAATAAAATAATCGAAAGCGCGCCTTAATTTTGATGAAATCAAACTAAGGGCAATTTTATGGAATTTGCTGAAGAAATGATGCGAATACATTTTGACAGAAATTATTTTGCCAGACTGGGGACCGCAGCCTATCGGACCCGGAGCGGATCGAGACCAGACACTGGCGAACGGTAAATGCATGCGGTTGCAAGCTGTTTTGCCGAAAACAAATGGTCAAATCATGAATGCTGCATATATTCAAGGGCAGTTTCAGACACTTGCATGAAATTACGGGCTGGTTAGTCCTGTGTCAAACTGCCGCGGCAGACCTTAGTTAGCCTCAGTCACCAGCTACCAGTGAAGACTATCGTCAAAATACAGCTTGTTAGTGTACCTATACAGCTTTGCGCCAAGGCTACCCTTAAGCCTTACTGGTCGCTGGCCACAGCGCTTGCTCAAACGAGGTTTATTTAGATCTTGGGTACTTCTGGCGAACTGTGCAAAGTTGTTGATTTTCCCAGACTTTGTATGAGCGCAACAAGCCTAAAAGAATGGGGGGCTTGAATTTTTTGGCATGTCTATCTTTTACTAATTTTAAGTATGACAAGTCCAATACAACATGTTATCAATTTTTATTCATTAACCCAACATAATAAGTAACTTAAAATGCACAATACTTTACAACATTTAGCTTTACAAACACTATTTAACAGGAACAGTTTCCATGATATGAAATCGGACATACATGTAACTATTACCATGGTGACGGAATAGTGTTTCCTTACACCAGAATTTGACAAGCATCATTTAAAAAAATATGAAGTTGCAAGGAACAATAATTAGAGGCTTGAAGGTTCACAGTCCAACATAGTTTATTTCTCAAACTAAGATTATTCATATTGTTGACTTCATAACCTGAATTAATTCGAATATATGTTATATGTTTGAACAAAAATACACAGAAAGTGAACAAAGATTCTTTTTTGTAGAACGTTTGTCAAAATGTATCAACGTTAAATCTTCACAAATTACAAAATAACCGATTGAACATGCCTTACAGTTCATCAAAAGTCGCAATGTTGTCGGTGCCGCCAGAAATGAGACGAAGTCCAACGGGAATTGTGAGCACGTTTATCACTAAATTTCACCGTAATTTGTTGGCGAAAACAATTTACACAAAGTTTTAAACTCGTAATTTTTCCCGCTGTCCTCCAATATGGCCGACGCGCTCCAAACAAAGTGACCCAAATTTCGCCACAAAACATGCAATAACTTTACAGTGCTTGCCCCGATTTTGATACTTTTTCGATTTTTTACTGAGTAGAATGTACTACCTTTCCGATGATAACAAAGTACTTTTTCAAAACGAGGTAAAAAATATAACCGAAAAAAATTGATTCGACCAATATTGGTTCCTAGGTTCGACCGGCCAACGTAAGGAACTAAACACCAATGCTATTTTAACATACTAAGTACGCGTAACATTCCAAAAAATCAACGACAACTAACCACAAACTATAAATACACTACATATGCAAACGAATCAAAATATATTACTAATAAAACAAAATAATGAAGAATTTTCGAGCAAGCCATAACACATTCAGTTACAAGGAAAAAACGGCGGCGTTCAGGACAACTTCCTGAACTGCTGAACCCGAAATGTGCGTACGGAAATAACCAATGACAACCCGTAATCATACGCTCAGAGAGAAGTGTCAAAAACTGTTAAAAATCGCATATGGCAAGAAAGGCGAAAAGAATATGAAGAAAGGGTATCGAAAATAAGAATTTATGTAGTAAGTATTTTCGGATACTGGAACCACATGGGCAGTTTGAGAGAAGGACTTTAAAGAGGAAATTGCAAGGTCCAAACCTTTCTGAATCTGAATTCTAGTTTATAATTATCATTGCTATATTCTTAACATTAACTGAATTGTACGCCGCTATTCAAAGTTATTTACATATTTAGTGCCGTGGTGTTGTAAGGCCATCGTTGTAACGGAGAATAGAAACGGCGCCATTTTCGTTCGTTACACATCTGTGACGTGGTGTTGGGGAACACAAAGCAAGCAATGTGCGTCCAAGTGAGTACAGCAGCGTAGATGAGGAATACTTTGAACGATACAGGGACGGATAGGCGGACTTTTCAGATGATTCCAAAATTTCGGACGTGGAGGTAGAGGTGACAGATTCCAGAGGAACAATATGAGTTCACAGCTTTTCTGTAGTGGAGCCGTTCTCCCTCGATCCCTTTCACAGCCCTTTCTCTGGTCGCCGAAAACTCACTCCCAGCGGGTTCGTCCTGTGAACGCCAACAGGCTGAAGGCGCGCAGGAGTTGCGATTAGATGTTAGTGATTGGTAAGAATATTATCAATATGTATTCTACAACCGCGAATTATAACTTGGTCTTTTTTAATTCAAAAGTAGGTGCTTTACCAATCAGTCCCAGGCGCCCATATCCCCATTGGTGAATCGTGTTTCAGCCGTGGATAAATACCAGTTTCAGTGATAAAACTGGGATTTTTTGCATTTTAGCAAGTCACTCAAAAAGTGTTAGGTCTCTGATTATTTGTAGACGGTGTGGCTCTGTGGTTTGAGCTCGTGAGACTCAGGTTTGAATCATGGGTTTCACTGACATGCAATTGAGCATTGAACAAAATTGTCTCTTACTTCTCCGAGACTGAGCGGGGTGTTTCTAGTGAGTGAATAAATGTATGCAAGGGAATGAATGAGAACCACTTTGGATTAATCGACAGTGAATTGTAAAGAACATGATGAAATAATTGCAATTTTATAATTTAGACTTTCTCACCTTGGTGCTGGGGGAGGGCATAATTCTATTGGTTATAGAACAAGTCATTTCATTTTCGTACTCAAGTCAACTCGGACCTATATCAATCTACACACGTGTTCCAAAACAGTTGTATTTTGTAAGGCGATGCTTGAAATGGAAACAACCATTTCATGTCGATGTACATTGACTCAAATTTTTGCCATTATTTATAAATGGATTATGGTACATGGCTTGGTTACGAGTCGACTTGGGTAGGAACCGCCTGGTAAAGTTTCTATAGAGTAAAGAGAGCATACCATTGGATTAGTGATTGCCATTTAGCATATCAAGAAGTTTTAATGTATACTGTAATATTTAAAATATGGGCGACCCCTTGAGTGGCAAGTTATTTTGCCCCATTGTCATTGTCTAGTTTGATTAATGGTATGTGGGTGCCGATAGGACTCAGATTGGGAGAACAGGTCTCACGACTACATACAAAACAGTCCCCTCCATGAATGAATCAGGGCAACTACCTTTTGTCTTTGGGTCAGCTAAAAATCAAACAACGTATGTCCATTACTATATCCCCCGGGCATGATCTACCACTGCCTTGGGTGTAGCACCATTCATTTGTATGAAAAGTAAATATGTTTACTATATATGATCAATTTGTACAAAAAATAAATAGGTTGTGATGTTCTAACCAATTTTACTGAAAACTGAAGTCGTATGCAGACCCCTCAATTTGGTAGAGGCACTCTTGGTAAATTTTTCAATTCGAAATTTTGATGTTTACTGAAATAATGTATCATTGTTGACACATCTTGCAGGTGCACCTGGAGCAACTGTCAGACAACCACAGTTGTTAAAGAAAGAGTATGTTGCCAAGAGGTTGACAAGGTTGTTGTAAAAATTGATGACGAAATGAAGCGTGACAACTAACACAGAAAAAAATGTATTGTGGAGCATGGGGGTTTAAACCTGTATACATCAATCGTGGTGTTTTGGAGACTTCATGGTTGCAGTCAGTACAAAAGCCAATATCCTGATGGCTATGACAGACCCTTGGATAAAAGGATTTGACACGTGGCCTGCAGACAGTTTCAAAGATGGGTACACGGTCACTTAGGACGAACAGTCCGTGTTGTCATTCCAGCATGCACAGTAGCCTGCATCAGAGCTTTCTACCCTCCGCCAGGAAATGATCAAGACTTTGAGTTCCAAGGATTTTCTTAAAAGTTTCACCCATTTATAGATATCAACAGTTGTCTTAGCCCTGGAATGCCAACTCCTCCACATGACCTATGTATTCTGTTATAAAAACTTGTGACTCGGGAACTAGCTTTAAGTAATTCAAACGAATTGCAAAAAGTTGTAGAGACAAATTACATAGAAAGATCAAACATCGTAACAAACGAATGCAATCGCAGTGCAACCTCAGCGGCATGAAATTGAAGTAGGAATTCCATGAATAGACTTCTGTGGTTTCAGAATGGTAAATAATTAACACAGCGAGCAGCATTTATTGATGCTCATCAGTCTAGTTACTTATAGTAACATGGTCATGACAAGTGTAATTTAACTAGTACTACATTATAAACCTCTAAGCTCAACATCAGTTGAACTTGTGGCTTACCTAGGTAAACAGAGGAATTGGTCTCATTGGTGTCCAGTTTGTGTGCTTGAAGCGAACACATTGAACAGTATGGCTGTTACATAAAAAATTAAAAGTTTTGAATCTGGGCCATAGTCTGAAGTCGAGACTGAATCTTCTGCCCTCTTCTTATACAGTAGAGCTCTCTAAATTGGTAGCGCTTCTGTGGGAACTTTCGAAAGGTTAGCATTAATTCCGCAGTAACGCCTCCAAATAAATCTAACTTTGATGAAATATCTCAGTCTCACTGGATACATCTTAGCGAGTTCTACTGTAATTCAATGAGAAATCAAATAACATAACACAGCAACCACTGAATCTCAACCCAAAAGCTCCAGTATGCAATAGCTTTAGATGTGTATGACATGGTGTGAAAACACAAAAAGTATGCACATGAGTAGGAATTGGGAAATCTGGAGGGAGTGCTTATACCACTCACTCAAAAATTCCCAAGACAATGTTCGAATTCTGTGCAAGTGATTATTCTGTGTACAATTTAGATGAGATTGTCGCACGAAAAGACTGACGACCCAAACAAGTACCTTTTCACCCCAAATTAAGAAAGTCTTCCTTTACCGACCCACTGTATGGGACAGCAACAGTTTAGTGCAAATCAAATAATACTTAAAAAAGCTATGCCGCGATATTTATGGTCATTGTATTGAAGAACTATTGAAATGTTTCCAGGTGCGGATCCAGGATTTTGAGTTAGGGGGGGCCAGGGCACGGTATTAGGCAGGATTTTCCCGTCAGACATTCGCACCCCCAAACAGTCAAATGGAATCTGGGAGAATTTTAGGGGGGGCATGGCCCCCCCTCTAAATCTGCCACTAGTTCCAATATAAGAACATAGTATATCACTGGGTTTATCTATACAAACGGGACAGCCAAATACCACACACAAAAGCTTTTCACAATTTCCACTACTGTTACTATAAACACTCTGGCATTGCTATCTGTACCACTATCAAAAATTATCTAAAACATTGGTAGTGACTGTTAAATATGAGACGGAAAGAAATTTCAGTGCTGTCCTTTGGCAAAGCGCCAAGTCTGAATTTATCTTTGCCACGGCATCCTCCTCGGACACATGTGGAGCACCAGTAGTCGGCATAGGAGGGGCATCAATTTCTAAGCGAATTTCAAGATCTCCAGCTTCTCTTTTGTTCCGCACTAAGTGGAAGGTATTCTCCTTTCATTTAAATACTCTGAAAAGCACAACAGCGGCAATTCAAAAGTAAAAAAAAACATTTTGAATCCAGAGTTGTCCATGATTAAAGTAAAACACGATGATATTTAATTGCAAGTTTTCGCCTTCTTTTATAACCTTCAAGCAAATGCCAAAACTATATTTTAACCCTGTTTTTTTTTGAAACAGACTACTTTAATAATCAAAACCTTGGAATTGAGTTACCATCCTGTTTTATTTTATTCATAGTCTGCATTCTTTTTAAAGCACATGCATCGTTTGAGATCAGCTTTATTTTTGTGGCTTTTAGTTTTACTGATCCATTTATAACTAAATCTTTCACGGAAAAACAACAGATTTTAAACACTTGAGAACTACAGTGATTGTGAAAAAAGATTGTTATTGTTCAGGCTCTGTGAAAGCGTCATGAATTATTAGACATCAAAATTCTCAAGGTAACTTACCTTTTTATAAGACCAGCTTCAACGTTCATGATGTGTTTGTCGTAAAAGCAACCGTCCTCAAAATGGTCGGAGCATATTTCAGCTTCGACAGATGGCTGACTCGACAGTCACTTTCAAAAGACGACCAGAGCACAAGAAAACCTGCCATTACACAGCCAGCTGCTTGTCTTTTTAGAATTTAAATGGGCTCATGCCTTCCACCTGGGTGGTGTTAAAATAGTTAGCACACACACACCGATGCACCATGGCTAAAACACGCCAAGGTTGAACGGTCTTTGTTCTTCGTGTACTATGATATAATAGCAGTGAACTGCATTGTGGGATATGATCTGGTTAGTGTTCCCCAACACCACGTCACGGTGTCAAAGGTCAACTTTTCGCGCATTTTCTTATTTTCGCTTTTTTAAATAACAAAAGATACAATAATACGATGATTTGACTAAAATACATCCAAATAGCAATACCTTGAAGATATTAATGCAATTTAACATACTTGGACCTTGCAAATTGCACTTTAAGCGTCGAAGAGCAACGGAAGATTTTGTCAGAAAAGAGGTTATGATTTGCATGTGTTCAGGATGGCCATGAGTCAATGAGTTAATCCACAAAAGCGCCAGTGTAAAAGTTGCCTGCAATTACATACTACACGCGGAAGGGTTCAACGCCAACACAAATCATAAGACATTAGCAGACAAACTTGAAGCTAGCACATGCCATTTGAAATATTCTGACAGCATGGTCATATTTCAAGTCATATTGCCAGTGTTGGAGTCCAGTTGGAGTCCAATTTCAAAGGAAGCTGTGTAGATACTGTTCCTAACGAACGCGGGCCTTCCACGGACAATCAGCGTTTATGGGGATGGTGGAGTGATTGTTTCAAAAACATCCCTTACAAAAATGAACTTAAGTTTTTCGCTGAAAACTTAAGTTTTTGGCGAAAAAACTTAAGTTTTTGTAAAATAACTTAAGATTTAGCGGAAAATATTAAATTCTTCCGAAAAACTTAATTTTTTAAAAGAAACTTAAGTTTTTAAAACTTAAGTTTTTCAGCACAATGTTAAGTTTTTCAGAAAACTTAAGTTTTTCAGAAAACTTAAGTTTTTTCAAGTGTAAAACTTAAGTTTTCACAAATAAACTTAAATTTCAAGTGATAACTTAAGTTTTCATGAAAACTTAAGTTTTTTGTACTAACAAAACTTAAGTTTTCTCTCATAACTTAAGTTAATCACAAAACTTAAGTTTTTGTAATTTTAAAAACTTAAGTTTTCCTGACTTCTTAAGTTTTTCAGAAAACTGGATTTTTTTCATTTGTGGAAAACTTGAATTTTCTAAAAACTTTAAGGCTGCTTTGTGATGAAAATTTACGTTTCAAGTTTTTAAAATTTAAATATTGTGTGATCTATTTAATTTTTGGTTCGAAATTTTTCCCATTATTTTCCAACAAAAAATATTGTTTGCTAATGCAAAACCCATCATCTCAAAAAAATGTTGCCCGAATGTTTCCTTAGCATTTATATAGATACAAATACCATAAAACGACGAACATTTAACCAGGGCCCGGTTGCATAAAACTTGCTATCCGGCGTATAAGGCCTTATACGCCGGATAAGTCCTTATCCGGCGTATAACTTTTTATACGCCGGATAAGTTGGGTTGCATAAAAATCGTATAGAGTTATCCGCCGTATAACTCACACTATCCGCCGTATAAAGTTACCCGACCATCAGACCTCGGATAACTCAATCAAAATGAATGCACTGTATAGATTTAGACCAAGGCTGAGGCAATTTGAAAGAGAAGTTACTGATCCCCTCAACAAGTACACGGATGAAGAGCTGAGAGGGAAGTTTCGCTTTGGGCGAGAAGCCATCCGTTTTATTTGTGGGCTAGTAGACGAAGATGTTAAGCCTGCCACAAGAAGAAATTTCTCAGTGTCAACCCTGATTCAAGTGTTGGTATGCCTGAGGTACCTGGCAACTGGCAGCTTCATGAACGTTGTCGGTGACACGTTCCACAGTCTGCACAAGTCAACTGTTAGTCGAATTGTGTCACGCGTCACCTCTGCAATTGTTCAACATTTAAACAGATTTGTAACATTTCCCACAACCCCACAGAGGCTCAACGAGATAAAGGCCGGTTTCTACAGAATGGCTCGATTTCCCGGGGTAATAGGTTGTGTTGATGGAACACATGTCAAGATAATTGCACCAACCGAGAACGAGCCCGACTTCGTGAA
>NMRA01000891.1:42916-77771 GCA_002633005.1 Phoronis australis
GTCACCTTCTGACTGAACTTGCTATTAATTACTTGCAAGTTTGACTCGGCAAGTTCAGTCAGAAGGTTGATTTCGTGCTTTGTCCAATTGCAAGATCTTTTCTTTTCTGCAGCCATTTTGTCTGTGCCATGGTAACAGGAATTATGGGTATTGCCTTATATGGTATCCAATTTGGCTATCCACCGTATAACATAGATATCCGCCGGATAGTTATCCGAACCTTATCCAAGCTTTGTGCAACCCAAATTTATACGCCGGATAACTATCCGGCGTATAAATCTTATCCGGCGAATAAGCTCTTATCCGCCGGATAGTTATACAGACTTTTATGCAACCGGGCCCTGGTCAGTACAGAATTAGTGCAGTTATGTAATCATTGCGGCACGTCTTTGTGAATTTAAATGTAGACGAACATCCGGTGACCAACAGCAGTAAGAATGCACCCAATGTTAATCCCCTGAGACACTGACCTGGTCAGTACAATGTAATCAATTAATTTCATGCAATTCTTAAAAAAAACGTAGTTCTTGTGCACGTTTCCTTTGTGTTGAGTTGTATTCGTGAGGCAGTTTCCACCGGAAGTCAACAGTTTGAATATTATAACCGACAGTCAACTTCGAAGAAAAAGTCGTGTGTTGGCTAGCCTGCGACAATAAAGTTTATATTACTACGAGCTGAGCCAGCAAGAAGACATTTCAGAAGTTTTGGAAGTCTGGTTAGTGCCAGAGAGCGTTCTTAAATCGATTGGCCACAATCGGTGCTGTGATTTCCAACGAACGTGTTAAGTTCAGGCTTCATGTGGGGTATTTGATGAAGTTGTAGACTGCTGTGGAGTCTAACCGGTTGGTTGCTTGTTAGATGGAGATAAAAGCTGACTACATTGATTGAAGGCTATAAGAACACACAAAGTTTATTGGCTCTAACTACAATATATATAGCAACTCAAAACATGTGTGGGTTTTGGGTGTATTTGAGTCAGTTCCTGTGACGTCAACACAAATAGTAAACTTTTATGAATGGAATTCCACAATCTCATCCTGGCATGCCATATATGGAAAAGGACTTGTTTACCAGACAACCAGATGCACTGAAACAATAACATTGATATGCTGAGGTCACTCTTCTGAGGTTGTGGCAGTGTGATCAATGCAAGGGGGGGGGGAACTACCAAGGCAAAGTGTAATCGTCTCCCAAATTAGAAGAGTAACTATTGTGTCTAAACCATTGTCACATGTTCACAGGCGCCGAAATGAGCTAGGACGAACTCTCGACACTTCTGTGTATTCATTAGTTTATACGCCCTCATGCTTTAAACTTGAGTTGTTGCTAACCTGAATTTCAATTTTTGCTATCCGTAAAAATCTTGCACAGTTTTGGTCATCGGTACCATATATTAAATTAAAACCAAATTTCAACATATAATGATGCCACATATACTTTTATTTTCAATAAATAATTACATTTTTGAAAAATAGATAGACCTCGAAAAAGTCACCCTTGAGACTTCAGAGCGGCAATCTCTAAGACTGTATTCCTCTTCTTTCGGGAGTCGCCACCGGGAGCCGGGAATTCATAAGAATGTCCTTTGGACTTCCCCCTGAATAAAGCCTTTTAAACTGCTGTGTAGTGTAGAAAATCATTCACTTTTTAGCTTTTGCGCTTATCTGTATGACTTACATCCGCTGACGAACGCGGTGCTTCCAGCATGGGTAAACGCTGGCAAAAATCAACCGTCATCCCGTGTTCACTGTCTCGCAGGCCAGAAAACCTAATTTCTCATGACGGAACCCATCCCCGCACTCTTTTTGTTTCATATTATTGCTTTGATTATTTCTGAACTCGTTTTTCAGCAACTAAACCAATGCTTCCATGTTTAGACGTTTCGCCAGAGTGCAGACGATCAGTAGTATCACGTGACAACTTATTCAGAAACTGCAGGGCACGTTCAGAGAATCGAAATGATTTGACCGCGAGCGTCATCTGTGCACGCTGCATCACACTCGTTCTATTTTCCTTTCGGTGCTCATTTGAAGACGGGAGTTTCTTTGACGACCACAGGGGCTCTTTCGACGGTTTTTATAGGCTTGTGTCGGGGTTCGTTACTTTGGAGCAAATGTCGAGCAGACAATCTTAGGATCAACTTGCCTATGCGGCTAGCTTTTTAACTTGCCCATCGGGCAAGTACTTTTCAAATTCCACTTACCCGACGCAAGATCTACATGTACAAGGGCAACCGGGCAACCGTTAGTGTTGAGCCCTGTCACATCACTACAGGTCAATAATTTGCAAGGTTCACTTGCCTCATCCACGTACCATGGGGGTGCTCAAACTTTTGGGCATGTTGACCTTTTACTAAAACAACGTGGTGTGTTCAGAGCTGTGCACAGTGCATTCCTGAATTACAGCTTTTTAGTGGACTCGTGTCTTGTTTTCTCAATTTTTTTTTGTTTCTACGAGGCTGACCTTTTCATGCCCACTTCGGCAAGTGGGGGGGGTGCTCGTTCGAGCCTCCCCTTGGTGCGCTTATTAAGAATAACCAATGTAACTATTGTAGTGCCTATTTTGACTGACTTACTCAGGTTTGTTGGGAGGATCTAGGTTATTGAATGCGAAAGGACATCCCGATCCCACCCAACACCCCCGGCATACGTCATAATGTACCCAAGTAAACTCTCACCAGTCAACATGTTAACTATAGTTAAGCACAGTGAAACTTGCATAATTCCTATCTAATTTCACCAAATAATTCAATGCAAATATGGAAAATCTGTGTGATTTGACTTTGGGATTGAGTATGTGCTTTCAAATTTTTACCGGGTTGTGGAATACTAGAATGTCGCAAAAGTTTGCATATACAGACTTAAAATTTTCACATTCAATGCGAGTTCAACTGGTTTTATTGAAATCAAATATTTCAGTTTCATGGTGAAAGTGATAGTTAATCTGGGTACAACTTTACCTAGGAGTTGATTTGAGTTGAATATGGACTGACTAGAATGATCTCCCCATGTCTGTAGGGGCATATTCTTTTCCCTCTAGAAATTTGCTTGGAACCTTAATTTAATATCTTTGTAAATGTCAGCCAGTAAAGTGATTGGTAGGAGTACAGGATATAGTGTTTTTACGTTTACTGTAGTACATGAGATAACAATTTTATTTTTACTGTAAACTATTATGGTTACGTAAGACATCTCGTGAAGACCATGCCAGTATCTTCAATGGTGGATTCAGAGGACAGCTAAGGGGCCATGGCCCCGGCCCCCTGAAACGCTACAAGATCAATTGGCAGTTCGGGGGCAGGGGGTGAATATCTGATGGGCAAAACCCTACTCTGCCCCAAACCCAAAACTCAAATTCCTGGACCACCCCCCACCGCCCCTGATCTTTACATGGATAACATTCCCTTTAAATGGGTTATGTCTGGATTCTTAAGAAGCTATCACATGCTGTTATGTTTGCTAATATCTCATTGTTTTCAGGTCTATATTAACTTGGCGGAGTACTTGGAAGAACTAGACATCCAAACATTTGCATCTAAACAATCACCCAGGGGTGGTATTGGGCTGTTTACATCGACATGGCAGGTAGAGTTTCAGATGTTTCATTGTTGAGTGAAAACTAGTGCTGCTATCAGGGTTTGAATTTGAAACAATATGAATTTGTCCTTGGTTTAGCCAATGGGGTTATAATCTTTAACAAGCTCACTTGTTGCCATTTGGTCAAGTCAATGTAAAGCTTTTTGGTTTTGCTATAAATTTCAGAAAGGACACGCGGAAGTATACATGTCAGATTAAACTTTCAGTTCTAACCCTGGTTGTGCCGGCTAAATGTCCATGAAACATTAGTAAGAAGTTCTATGGTGGCTGGAGACAGCTAGTTAGAATACAACTAGCTCTGCTCATTATGTAGAGTTGTGCATTTTCTTATCAGATTGACGAATTAAACAATGAAAAATTCATAAAAGTAATAGGAATTGAAGTTTATTGCAGTTGCCAACAGTTTCATCATTTGATAAAAGATATTAATTTGTCATAGAACTTGAATTAAAAAAGTTACATAATACCATACCTGGTTAGCCTGAAGTCCAACTTTTATTAACACATTAAGTTTTGTCATATGCACGGTTTGTTCTAGATTGTAATAGCATAATAGGTGATCATGTGCATGCTTTGTATTCAAGTTGTCTAGAATAAAATTGTTTTGAATGTCGTGAATCCAGGATTAAAACTTCATTCAAAACAGTATGTGGAAAACTGACCCACTGCAGTGATTGCTTGAAGTAAACTTGCAGGCTAGTCTTGCACTTGAATCCTGGAGAGTGATTGGTTAAATTTTGAGTTTGAAGACTATTCTAGGCTCTGTATATAAGTCAGGAAGATTAAAAAATCAGTGTTGTATAAACAGCACGATAAATATCCAGCAAGCTAAGTTGTCTTATACTGATAACTTTTACCCGTCTGTTATTAAACTTTGTTGTCTTTATTGCAGAGTGTGCCTTCAACAATCGTTGGATAATGAAGGCTACCCAGACAACGCAACATACGCACTTACGAACTGTAGCTCATGAACCTATGAATTCAGTTATCTGAGCTCAGAAACGGGCGTCTGTAGTCACAAAACATGGATTATTTGCCTGTGAAGCTAAGCGAGCAGATCCAGCTAAAGAAGATTAAGTGGCTTGTGGTCTACCATAGGGCCCTTTCACATTGACTTAACTCTTGTCTGAGCGGAGCATCGACGTATACTGCGAAGTTAAGTGGACCGTTCATTCTGGCTTCGGTAGTTAATGAACTTCGCAGTAAACAGTAGGTGACGCTGTTGTGATCGAAAGTATCGCAAGGTAGCACTCCACGCTAAGATGTGACAACTTGGGAACATTTACATGTGTTATTTGACACAAAACTTATTTTTAAATTGATTGGTGATTATTAGAGCAAGCTATAAGCAACTATTAGCCATCACACTACTATGCAATTGTTAATGATAACAGTGGCCCCTGGCAATAACTTCGATAGGACTGAAGTTGATAGTTTATACTGACATTAACTTCCAAAAACTTCGACGCGTCGATGTTAGTATGAAAGGACCTATATTTGTATGAAGTTCAGTAGCTTTGAATTAAAGGAAAATGAATATTTTTGTGGTCAGTGGTCTAAGTTTTCTAATTTCCATCTCGTATAACCAGGTTGTACTTAGGGTTACTTTTAGTGAAACTTGTTCTCACCATGGAGTGTATTGGATTTACTTTTACTATGATTGTCAACAAAACGAAACTTTGACATTTAAATTGATATTTTTAAGGTTGCAAAGAATTATAGGTGATTCTAGGCACTATTTCTAGCATAAGGATTGTACTTCCCAAAATCAGACCTGTCGCCATTGTCGTTAAACTTTTAGTTACCTGTTACGTTTTATGTTATGCTTTTGTCCCTGCAGATATTCTTGGATTTTCCATATTAAGTGATTTGTTATTATTGGTGTCATTGCTGTAATTTTAGTTGAAGCGTAGACTTTTGTTGTGACTTTCCTGGTTAAGTAATCACATTTTATTTGGTTGTGTTTCATGATTTGGTAGTGATTTCTCTGTTTGTACATTCCTTTTGCTCCCTCGGTTATCGCATAATTGTCATAGATTAAGAACGATGCAAATAATGAACATGTTATTAGCCTCATTTAGTTTTCACTGCATTGATGAACTGGTTTTTGAAATATTTCTGGTTTTTAAGATTTTGATATTTCACTCATGTGACATATATGGAGCGTTTCATGCAAAAGATGGTGGAACTGTCCACAGGCGATGTGATGTAATCGTTACCTGTCTTCATAGCCGGGCCACTGATTTATAGATTGTGAACAACCTCGATGCCACCAATTTCATCAACGTCTTGTGTAGATACTTGGCTCATCGTGGTCTTGTGAGAACCGTGTTTTCAGATAATGGAACGAATTTTGTGGGAGCAGAGATGTCGTTGCGAGCTCCAGTGAGCGAAATAGATGGTATTCAACGCCACTTACTTTCCGTGAGCAAAGATGAGTGGTTGAATCCATCGGCGGCATGTAATTTTAGCGGTGTTTCAGAACGTACGATCTGGGTTGTACAGTGTGTGCAAATTTCTATCGCCAACACTCGCAGAATGTGAGTGCTTGAACGACGACCTGTTCCAGACGCTTCTGTTTAAAGCACATACCGTCGTAAACTCACGCCCTTTTACAATATTGACTGATAACTCCGGTGGTCTCCAGCAGCCCCGAACCATGTTTTGGCAAGGAATAGCTAGATTGCTGTCTCCGTCCAGGGAACTTCCAGAGCCAGGATGAAAGAGGTGTCGCTGCGTTCAATAATTGGCCAATTTGTTTTGGACCTCGTGGAGGAAGAAATTTCTAGTCACGCTTCAAAAACGCGTCAAGTGACATCGACGTTACGTCGAGAAATAGTTGGCACACGGGACAAGTCGTGGAAGCCTTCAAGGATTCCAAGGGTTTGGTTCGAAGCTGCTATTTGAAAACTAGTGCGTCTACCGGTCAATAAATTGTTTCTGCTTGTTAATAACGGCACTTTCTGAATATTTGCAATCTAGTCAAACTGTGGTTAGTGTGTTTTATACTACATTATCAGCTTCACATGGCCAGTACAACCGTTAAATAACCCATTTAATTGTTCAACCGCTTTGAATAACACTTTATCGGGGAACCGAGGTCGGTTCCGAACCCGTCTTCCAAGTGATTCGAATGGTCGACTTAACAACTGCACCACCCAGCAGCTGACGTAGGCAATTACTTGGAAGTTAAGGGTTGCCGTATTGTCTTTTTCGCATTTTATTAAAATGTTCGGACATATCTTTGCATACCTGGCGCAGTATTTAGTACAATTTTATATAATGTTTTCAATTTCTAAGCAGTAATTGTATCAATCATTGTGTTATTCACAAAATGAAATAAAAAACTGAAAAAGAAAATCCAACTGAAATACTGAATGCAGCGCACTTCCCACGACCGCACCAAATGCTCTGTAGTCATATCGCAGGTACGGCAACATTCATGTGTGAGGCACGAATTACAGAAACATGGCATTTTTGTATCCCCAAGTGAATTGCTATAAAAGAACTATAGAAGGACATTCTTCGCAAATGCTGCAGCAACCGGCAGTGAGCTTTAAATGTTTGCAAATGGCAGCAAACCTAGACTGCCCTCATAGGCTGTTCGAAATGTCAAACTGTAATAACACGTCCAAGCTAGATGATTTTTCAGCTAAAAGAATCAATATAATTTTGAATAAAAATACATGTAGTGCACTCCTCACCAGTACAGCAGTCACGAGCAGTTGTGGTTGATTTTTACCACCCGTTAGTTACATGTACGTTAAAATATGGCAACAAAATCATTTGTGAATTTGACATCGACTTTTTATAATTTGACAATGAAGCATATTAATAAGGAAATTCACAATCATTATGCTCCGATGTCTATGAATTGATCGGAAGCATGCAATTTTATAACCGAAAAAGAAAGTCTGCCAAAAGACGGTCTTTAAAGGGTAGGAGCCTAGCACACTACTGTTAATTCCAGGAGGAGTATTCTAATTTCTTGTTCTCTTGAATTTTAGCCATTCAGTACCTGCGGGCAGGAAAGTGTTCATCGCAAGGGGAGCTGTAGCGACTCAAAGAGAATACACTGATAAATATAATATCGTGTAGTAATTGTTATTTTCATTAAACACTCACTTGTTTTAGCTGTTATCTCGTCGGGCCAGTCATCAGTCCACTCTATTATGTACGTTCTAACTGTCACATTGTACGAAGTTCCTTGAGTTAAACCAGTGCAACGTTCTTTGGTAACAGCTGGGTCAGTTACATTGATGCTATGGTTACCGCAGATCACTATGTAGCCGTCTTTATATCCAGGTGCTTCAGACCAACTGACATCAATTGTTGTCTCATTTTCAACCAGACTGATATTAGAAACTATTCCCATCACTGGAAGGGAAGATACATAAACAAAAAGTATAAACATTGGATTTCGGCTTCCAGTCTCTTTGGACTAGCTATAGTAGTTTTTCCAAAATACGAATTCAAAAAAATACCGGACGTTCATATACAGCATCACGGGTCACAGGTACTACATAACACTTTGTAGGTATTAGTCCGAAACAGTACAGTAACTGTAATTTTCACACACCACTAAAATATTCATGGACGACGAACCTTTACTTTCATATTGTTTTGCGATATTTCATTGTAAAAACATGAACGAAAGTAGTTCTTGAACAGTTTTCACATGCATCTTGGTTTTGTCAAAGACATTTCATGAACCGCAGTTGATACGGTTTGGTGTTAAATATGAGAGAAAAAAAATCTTGAAAACCACACCAATTAGAGATTAGACAAATGATATCGCGGTTGTTTTGCTGAGATTACTTAAATATTCGGTTTCAGCGACATCGGATATCAGGGCCCGGTCTCCAATATCCGTACTCAGACTCGAATCATACTCAAACACTTAATTCATACTCAACTCCAGTACATATTCAGCTGTGGTGTATTCATTGCCATACTCGAAAATTCTTAACTTGAAATTTCGAGCACGTACTTTATGTTCCAGTGTAATGGAACTGAAGCGTATCTCATCTATATTTTGAGTACGATTTTAAATAAAATTCTGAGTAAAGGCTCCTAATTTCAAGTTTGGTCTGCCAGTGTATTTGAAATCGTACTCGAAATAAAATACGAGCGAGAAAACAAAATATCGAAAGCCACCGAGAGACAGAGCAAATCTGAAAAAAAATAAGTCCTCTTACTACATTTCAGAGCTTCAATTTCAGTTCAGAGATATTAGTCTTCATTTTAAATCATCTTACTCTTCACTGGATTAACCTTCCTTCTGAGTTACTGCATTTTATCGCCGACAATTTATAAACTCCCATTCCTGTCAACAGGTGCATTCTAATCCCTTGTCGGCAAATCTTTACATGTGTCGAAAGCAGTTTTGGGAAAAGTCGTGTGAGAAATGTGTGCTGCCCTTATTTCAGTAGGTGTGCCTACGGTTTGTAGTGTTTCCAAAAGACGAGTAGGCTAGGAAAGTTAAAAACAGTTTGCTTCAATGTCAGGTACATTTCACATTATAGTTAAGTCATCTATAATTCCTCAATCCCCGAATGGCATTCCAAATTTTGTTAGCCGATTTATAAGTACCGTAGATGTCTCGTCCCGTTCACTGATGAATTCTGAATGCCCGTATGCAGTGTTTCTTAACTCACGCGCCAATTGTCAGCTAACTTGATATATCCCGGTAAAATACGAAGATACAGTATCAAAAGTGTGACACCAGCGTAGGCCTACACAACAATGGGTTCTACGTCAAAACCAAATTAGCAAGAGAGAACAGGGGTTCTTCGATGTGATAATCTGTTACAAAGACAATTACGGGAGACGAGGAACTCAAGAAGTAAAGCCTAAAAGTTGTCAAATGTAGCAAAGAAATGGTGTAAGAATATTGTATTTAAACTGGAAAATGAATAACAGTTACAGAATACTCACAATTCCACGTTATATACTCTTGTAGTTGTAGCGACAACAGACGACAATGTAGTTGCTGGGGTTGTATATGCCAATAGGGAGCAATGAATCAGCGCGACTTGGCGTGGTTTTGCATTTTAAATCACAAAGAGTTCCATAGCAACTCAAGTATGAGTGTCAGATTTGAGTACGTTTGGAGTCTACTCGAAATGCGACATTAGATACACTGTTTTGATCACAACTCCAGTGAGCAGGATTTTGGGTAAAAATCTCGAGAATGAGTATAAGTCTGTGTACGGAGATTGCAGACCGGGCCGAGGTCAATTTTTAACTAGTAGCAGTTCAACCTAAGTGTGTAGACAATCCATATGGTGGCCTCACACACATGCAAAGTTTGCTCCTTTAAAGCCTAGTGTTAGTGGTCGCATAACCATAAAAGTATTCGGGACAATGTCTTCTACCAGTCTTATCACACGGCGATAGATTTTGGCGGTCAGTTTGACAAAGCAGTGTCTGGCAGGATCTTGACAACTGTGCGTGGTTCATCCTGTATTTAGTGGTATTCCCAGAGCTTGCAACCTGATTGGTTTTTGGATTAACTTAGTGAACTATCGACGACAAAGCTACCACTGATACAATCATTAAAAGAGCGTGACTATTGTTTAAGACATTAGTAATATTCCCAAGATGAGACCATATCGGCTGTGGTTTGGTATCCTGGAAAATAAAGTTTTGTATTGTAAATAAAATATTGTGAGCGTGCAGTGTTTTTTGGTACTCCTTAGTCGCGGGCTGATCTATTAGCATTAGTTTCTCTCGTGACTCTTCCAGCGATAAGATTTCTACCAACAAACCAAACAAGACACTGGTTGTCACACAAGCAAAGCAAAGCTGGAATGACGAAACATTGTTTTTGAGAATTCCAGGAAAATGTGAGCTTACATCAGTCTCTTTCTCTGGCTGCGTTCAACTACATTTGTTTGGTGACGAAAGCGAAAATGATGAAGGGCTTGGCAGTTTGCTTCGCAGCATGGGGACTTTTGCAAGAACAGACTTGTAAATATGCAGTCGAGATTGATAGAGTGATCAACTCGAACCAGTCAACAGTCTATCATTATGTAAAGTACTCGCCTCTACATTACAAGTTGAGGTCACAAAGTTCAAATAAAAGGTATGGGGTACAGTGGGGGGCAAGGGGCCATGCCCACACCCCTAAAATTCTCCAAGATTACGTTTGCCAATTCGTGGGTGGGAATGTATGACTGGCAAAGTCTTGATTAATGCCCTGCCAACTCCCACCTAAGTCAAATACTGGATAAGACCCCTGGAATACAATATATCTTTTTACATGAATAGGTGAATGCGGTGTTAAAGTCACAAATATTTCTAAAGAAAGTGACATCGCGCTTTTATGTAAAGGAACCTCGACTAAATTTGTGAAATTATAGCATATCTAACAATACGAAAATTGTTTTAAAACTAAATTAGAAAATGCTATCTTTCAAATAGAAATTCTCATCTTATTTCTTTAGGGCAGATGCATCTTCCTGCTGGATATGTGGCAGATTTTTACCCACCTTTACAGCTCCATGTAACATATAACTTCTGTAATTATCCATATCTATATTAGTTTAGCTTCTCATAATATATACAGATGTATGACATTTTATACCACAATATCAGCCTCAAATGACTATTACAACCATATAATAACCCATTTAGTTATAAAACGGCGTTAGATAACATTTTGGCGGGACTGCAAAGCCGGATTCTTACCCGCTCAGCAACTCTCAGCAGCTGACGTCAACAATGGGGAAATAGAATACTAATATGTGAGCACGCGCAATAATAGCATGTTGAACAGAGGGCATTGTACCGAGGTTTATACGCTATGAAAAGTAAGACGTATAATTTCCCTAAATACCATATTTTGGTTCAGTTAAAGTTGTCTCTCATTTTCTCTCACATGTAAATTATAGATTTCCAATTTGAATGCGGGTATCGTGTCGGCGGGGTTCTTTGATTTGGGTATTATTCATAGTGAGCAGTGGTAACCTGCTTTAGAAGACGATATTTTCATGTTTGAAGCTTAGCGTGATAAAATGTGTAGTAAGCTAGACTAGTTGATAAAACTGAAGTTATAAATTCATATTACTTCTATATTGTTTACATGTTCAAATGCATTTGAGTAAAAACATTACTTTGATAAAAATAACTCGACTTTTCTTAAAAGGTCACGACCTCTGAGCCTGGACCTATGACATAGAAAGTAGTCACAAAGCCTAGGCGAGTCGAGAAAGGAACACCGATTCTTTGCAATGTTTCTTGTTCAGTATGTGGCATCAATAAATTATTACGTGTCCTCTGTAGTCATCTCCCTTATTTAGAGACCACGTGGATTTTGTACAATTATCACCCTGGGGCTCTAGATTACGGGAGATAACGAGTTCGCCAACTGATAATCCATATTAATCTGGTCCTCACGTGTTGTTTCACTGTAAACTAGGTTTGGTATCGCTTTGCAGTTAGCTCATTTAATTATTTTACCGCCTCAAGGGCTCATCACTTAGCGTTATTGTAAAAACAAATATGGCTCTAATTCGTTTGAGGGATCATTATTTGATATTGTATCTTCGTATGAGAAAGAGCTAGTTTTTTATATGTTGCAAGATATCTATACAAGGACAGCATAATAATCTGGCAATTCCTTCGAGTGAAGGGAACCCCATGAAGTCTTGAGTATTATAAGAAATGACGTTTGCCTTAAGAAAAAACAAGTGATCAACAATCCAAACTCACATAGCAACATAATACCATGTAAACTGGAGGGAATTTCAACCAACATGGGCTTTGTTATGACCTAAAGAGTTTGGGCAAAGGTTCCCGTATACCCAAGTTACTTGGTGTGTACGCTGGCCACTTAAACGACATTGAATTTAAACAAAACTGGGCCTGGGTACATCGGTCTCATGACCAGGATGTTTAGGTCCAAATCTTTACCACAACTTGCGATTTGCAAAACAAAGCAGAATCGTGCAGAGTACTAAATATAAAACTCATTAAGTAACAAATTGACATTTACTGCACATTGCTTTCTTTCTGCCTCTGCCGAATTTTAAAAGGGGTCCCAGCCTTTCAGTAACTTTTTCAATAACTTTTTCAGGTCCCCCAGAATATCGACCCTATTCCCATCCGAAAAACATTGAAAAATCACGTGAAACTCCCACATTAGTCCCAAAAATTCCCCTCAAGTAATTGAAAAATTCTCCTCGAGGTTGGAATTATTTTTAACTCACACAGGTTTCAATTTGAAACAGCGCAAAATTTTACTTTTGATTACTGAGGCAGAGGCCATGAGGCCTTGCAAGAGAGTGGGGTGGGGTGCTATTGATGGTTCAAAATTTTCCCTTCAACCAAAAATTACAGTCTCTGAAGGCACATACATGTACACCTTTCCTGTCAGATAATCGAGAGCCCTGTTTTTACACTTGCGACATTTAGCGAGATGACTAGGTATGGCATGTGACGTATTTTGATTTAAAATTAGATAACAAGCTTCCCTGCATAGTCTGCATCCTTAAAACTCCTTAAATAGAAAACATGACAGCGTCAAGTCTCAAACAATCATTGGCACGACAAATTGTACGTTGAAAAGTGGTAAAGTTGGTAATGAATTGTGTGAGATTCATGTAATATGAAAATAAAAAATGTAAATTTTGACATCATAATATTCCATGTTTGAGACAGCTCAGCTCGTTTCAGTTTTATACTCCAAGTATTTTAATAACATCGGACAGGCTTACACCACGTCGGGAGTGCTAAAAATGAAACTGGGTTATGTTTGCCACCGAAGTAGTGTTCTAGTCATCGTTTTGACATCGTCGCTTGCAGACGCCAAGCGGCAGGTTGTACACGAGATCTCGCTACAAAGCGAGAAATTGTCATTCCCAAGAGAGCTGACCTCGTTCTACATACAGCACACATCAGCCTAACAATAGCAGCCGACCAGCTGGTCGTCTAATGGCCGGTCGGCTAAAGGGTCGGCTGAAGGGTCGGCTGTGGGGTCGCCTTATGAGTCGGCACTGCGGGCGGCTGCCGGTCGGCTAATTTTTAGCCGACCGCTCGGCTAATTTGCCGACCGGTCGACGGCCGGTCGTCGACCAATTTCCGACCGGTCGGCCACAAATTCGTGATCTGTGCTGTAGTTGAAAATTTTGTTGCGGTAAAGGAGTGATTTTAGGGAGACAGACACGTAATTGAACTTCTGCTTGTTATATTTAGTCTAGGACTCTTATAGTCAAAGTAAGAATGTCGTTGATGACGCACCTAGATTTGAGCTATCTGTGAGTAGAAACGAGAGTGTGTTACAAGAAATTATTATTTTCTGTAGAGCTGCGAAAACGTGCGCCAAGATGACGATTGAACTTACCTCTACCATCGCTAGTGCGGTTTGGAATTCGCCAATGGCGAGCTGGCGATCGGCTAGCGCAAGCCTAGTAATGTCTTAGTTCAACATTTGTAAGGTTGGTTTATATGGTTGAGCACCCATGTTGACGATATGTTTTCCTTCCTAGGTCATAATGTTTTTAAATTGAAACACTTTCTGAAAGGGTTATTCCCGGAGTAACATGAGCACTTGTCTAGAGCCAGCTAAACGAAGATCAGATTTTTGACATAACTGCCTCCTGTTCCACAAGATTCTACTTGAATGTAATATATAACAAGTAAATTGGGGAAAAAATCTGGTCAATGTTTTTACCAATTAAAATCTTTGTCACGGTAAAACAATGATAAGGTCCTTTTGTAAAAATGTATACACTTCCAAAGTTAGTGTGCTGGCTCAGGTGAAAGCAATACGTGTACATTCAATGACACAGCCAAGAGCATGAATCTACAAGTCATTTCTCGTTTTGACTGTACATTTTGCAGTCGTTGTTGATATATTTATGTCAGTGGTCAATGCCAGTTTCTGCGTGGTCAGTAGAAGAGGCTTTGTGTTTTGTTATCTTACCTAATAATAGGTTTCAAGGTTTTCAGCTCCTGAACCACTTTTGCATCAGTGAATTTTACTGACTAAAATTTAGTCATGAGAGGTTATAAGAGGTGGTTCACACAACCAAACCTACAGCTGGTCAATTTCAAATCACTGCTGATCAATTTCAAACCACTGCATTGGTTTTATGTTTTTCCGTATAATGTGAGTATTTAGGTTCATGACTCCATATGCAAAGCTATGCCTATTATTAGAACTAACCACATGCATATTTTTGCAAAAAGAATAGGCAACGGATAATCACCTGAAAGTGAAACATTGTCACATTCAATTACACACAAAACAGTTCAGTCTTGTTTTATTGATTAAGCACATGCTTTAGGCTATAGGATCATGAAAATCAATCGCACTTTTTGATTAATGATGCTATGAACTGAGCAGATATCCCGTAATTCACTTCACTAAAAATTACAGGAATTTATTAAAAACTGAGTTGTCCTTGTTGGGGTTAATTCTATGCTAAACCTAAATTAAGAGTCTCTTGTTCCAGAGTTTACAACACGAGTCTACTTTTTATTGTGTTTGTTTCAGATCTTTTGCCAGGTACATTTTGGCCATTTCTGGCATATAATGAAAGCTGCAAAGAAGAGTTTGTTTATTTGAAATAGTGTCATTCATGGAGTTAGTGACCGTTGGTACCCAGTAGTTTGCCTATAGAGACGCCAAAGTCAATGTAGACCTTCTCTGTAACTATGGTGAGTGATTGAGGAAATCGGAAATATTCATCATATGTCAGGTTTCAGTTTAAAGTTTCAAATACCCAAACACCGTGGTAGGTTTTGAGTTTAAATGGGTAAACGAGCTGAGGGCGGGTTCTAAATTGTTTAGTCAAAAATCCTCTTAAAAACTGACTATGGCATGGCACATCTCGAATTTAACTCAAGTCAGGGCCCGGTCTCCAATCTCCGTACTCAGACTCATAATCATATTCGAGATTTCATAATCAAAATTGTGCTCACTGGAGTCGTACTCAAAAAGCGTATCTAGTGTCGTATTTCGAGTAGACTCCAAACGTACTCAAAATCTGACACTCATACTCGAGTTCCTATGGAACTCTTTATGATGTGAAATGCAAAATCACACAAAGCCGCGCTGATTCATCGCTCCCTATTTGGAATAGACCACCCCAGGAACTAGGCTTACATTATCGTCTGCTGTCGCTACAACTACAAGAGTATGTCTATAACGTGGAATTCTGAGTGTTCTGTAACTGTTATTAATTTTTTAGTTTCAATAAATATTCTTATGCCATTTCTTTGATACATTTGGCAATTATCAAGCTTTACTTCTTGAGTTCCTCACCCAGACCCGAAAATGTCTTAAGGAATTTGAAAAAAGCTTATCACATCACATCTCTGTTGCTAATTTAGTCTTGACATAAAACCCATTGCTGTGTAGGCCTACGCTGATGTCAAACTTTGATACTGTATCTTTGTATTTTACCGAGATGTATCAAGTGAGTTGACATTTGGCACGTGAGTTAAAAAACAATACTTGTGCAGGCATTCAGAGTACACCAGTGACAGTGAACGGGACGAGACGTCTACTTAGAAATGGGCAAACAAAATCTGGAATTCCATTTGGGGATTGAGGAATTATAGATGAGTTATGATGATAAATGTACCTGACAGGGAAGCGAACTTTTTTAACTTCCCTGCGCTCCTCGTATTTTGTATACTCTAGAAAGCGTAGGGACACATACCCAAATAAGGGCAGAACAAACTTCTCACAAGACTTTTCCCACAACTGCTTTGGACGCTTGTTATGACTCGCCGACAAGGGATTACAATGCGCCTGTCGCCAGGAATTGTAGAAGTAGATTGGCGGCCATAACATACAGTGATACTGCGGGTTAATAAGGTGGAGAATAAGAAGATTTAATATGAAAACTATCATCTCTGAACTGAAATTGATGTGCTGAGATACGGTGAGAGGACTTTTTTTAGATTTGCTTTGTTTCTTGGTTCCCTTTCGATATTTTGTTATCTGGCTCGTATTTATTTTCGAGTACGATTTCAAGCCCACGTCATACCATACTTGAAATTTGAGCATAGACTCCGAATTTTTACTCAAAATCGTACTCGAAATATAGATGAGATACACTTCAGTTCGAGAACACTCGAAAACTGAGTACGTGCTCTAAATTTCGAGTACAGATTTTTCGAGAATGACATTGAATACACCAAAGCCGAGTCTGTACTCGAGCTGAGTATGAAGTGTGAGTTTGAGCATGATTCGAGTTTGAGTACGAAGATTGGAGACCGGGCCGTGGTCAAGTTTTGACTTTAGCTTCTGAGATTAGTTCCTGGACTCAGATGTATATGCTACACATTACACAGTATTGGAACCACTATGGTGTAGCACAACCTCCACACTTTTCAAAATTCCGTAGCTAATTTGGAGAATATGACACTGCAGATACCCCAAAGTCTTTGCATAGAAATGTTTACAAAAATCCTATTGGAGGAGAATTTCAACAGCACTTGCAAAAATTGTGTCCACAGTTAATTCAGATCAGAGTACTGCAATATCCAGGGCTATATGTAAATCTGAAATTCCAGATTTCAAACTCGAGTCAATCCAGTTCGTAGAGTCATTCTGCTGAAGCAATCATTAAACTCCATTTAATTAAGGATTTTAGCATCTGTTATTAGGTATGCAAATTTTCATATTAAAAAAGTTCCTTATCTCTGAACATGAACAAAGAAAGTGGCTTTCAAAGACAGCTTTGCATAGGGCTTCAGAGATGTACATGTAGTTGCATGTTCTTAACTTATATGTCCTAGGGTATTGCAGGGATTAAAAAGCAATCCTATTTTAAAATGATCCAAGCTAACAAAAGTGCAATTGTGTTCCGTGAAAATCTGTAAACTTGATAACACGTTTGGCAATTTGTTGACCTATACACTAATGACATGCCTTGTGGATCCAAATAGCCCACATCATGCAGTGTTATTTAGGATAATTTTGACAACAAACACGTTAACCATCGGCAATTTTCAACCTTCTTCGTATTCACATCATTGGTATATGTTGTGTTTTAGTTAAGTTGGCTATGCAATCGCAGAGATAAGGAATAATTCAATTGTTTCCTCTTTGATATTTCATAAAATCAATGAAACCCAACACGTTGACATAGCAAGATACTTCATTATGATACTAAGAAAAGAATAAAGAGTTGTACGCATGGTCCTTGAAGACACTGTTGCTGAATCAACTTTAGGAGTGTAACAGAACAAGTCCCCAGTGAACACCAAAGAAGTGTATTTCACCTCGCTACGCATTCATTTCAGTCCAGATACACGTGACAACGCTCAATTCCGTGTAGGCACACAGTTGCGCCCGCATACCAACGAAACAAAGGCACACTGAGACGCCACAAAGACATTAGCATTAACAGAACAATTATAACTAAAAAGCATAACAATAAGCGTAGAGTTACTAACTTCCCGTTACAGGATCTAAAACTATCAGTGAATGCCTTGTTAGATATATTATACAAAATTTTACCAGCAGGTTGTTAGTTTTTTGAAGGTTAGTGTGGCATTATTACTGATGATAAAGCATAACTGTATCTTTTTCACCAGCATACATATATATAGTTTCATTTTGCAGAAAGAACTGGCTATACAAAGACTTTGTCTTATTTCAATTCGGACCTTGCGCATATCTATTTGTTACTTTCATTGCAGATCACATTTCTGACAAATCAGACTCAGCTGAACAAGATCCAACTGAATACAACAAAGAAGTTGTGTGCACTTAATTGCTTAACATTTTAGTCCCCTTGTTGGTTATTTTACAAAAACATTTCATGTTTAATGTTGGCGGTTAAAGTAGTTGTGCATTTCACATGCTCTTTAAGAGTCATTTATGAGTTATAAACAGAAGCGCTTTGGGATTGTTTAAAAATAATATAGAGTTTTCGAAATCATATTTTAGTTTTTGAAATTTTATTACTTTAAGTTAGCTTTCTTCTAGTGAAACCTCCAGCTTTAACAGAGTAATTAATCAGAGTTACAGTAGTACATAATAATCAAACAATCTGTTTAATATCTATAGACAAACATGCATTATCCCTGAAACTACATTCCGCCCTGTTTAGCTGATGAAAAGAAGAACAAATTAGGTGTTTTACTTTCACAAAATGAATCTCATAATGATCCTTACTTAGACAGCACCCTATTTCATAGGCAATGTGGGTATGGTCTGTTTTCAAATTCCCAGTTTTAGGGTTGGACAACCCCAATCTTGCGTCTCTGGTAGTTCAAAAAACATTTAAAGAACTTTATCACGGTAAGGATTGTTTGATCCATTTGATGAGCATCGAAGGCCTTGTTCGATTTTTTGTCAGCTAAATATAGCAAAATCCACTTTTAACTGCTTTGTTGCCAGCTAACAAATAGAAAATATAGTAGAAACCACATGATACTGCAATGTGACATTTAACTTTGCTATTAGGAAAACAAAAGCAGCCAATTTCATAAGGGTGGTTTAACAAAACCAGATTTTAGACTTAAACTTGGTCTTCCTAAACCTGGTCTACTTTTAGACCTGACTTGCATTTCACCAACATGGTTTAAGAGTCTGAAACCCTTTTTTGCTGGACCAGGGAGGTGGTTCAGTAAAACCAGGTTTAAAGTATCAAAGGCACCCCACTGTGTTGAGCTGGATAAACCCAACAAAGAAACTATTGAAGTGCTTCAATGAAACCTTCATCTCGTGCGTATACAATGGAATACACCAGTAGAATGAGTGCAGAGATTTACGAAAAACATCTAAAAGCTTTTCTGATGAGGAAACTGTAATTTCTGTGACCAATACACACACATTAAAGAACATGCTCCCGATTAGATGTAACACTTTACATGCCCAAATTTATACGGTCATTTTAGTGTTTATTTTCTGCGGCCAAAGGGGGGGCAAGACGCCTTCCGGGCAACATTATATCGGAGAACAGTGGAGATGGAACTCATTCATAAGAATTAGAAGATGATGTTTTTAGTTAAATCCGTAGCGCTTACGATAAAGACGCCCTGCTCGACCAGTCGTATTCTGATAAATCCGAAGGACACACTCCAACAAGTACTGGTCAACGCATAGGCGGATCCACGGGGGTCTTGGGGTCCGGAGCCATCTTTTTCACATTGATTTTAGTAATACCAAATCTACAATTTTCAAGTTGTTGACTTGGACCCCTTTCAAAAAGTCCTTGACCGTCCCCGTTCCCCTTTAAAAATCCTGGATCCGCCCCTGCTACTTTTGATCTTGTGTCATAGCAAAACAGAATATTGAAAATAGTCCATTTTCGATCTAAAACTGCTTTGCAAATGCTCTCCGCGGCATCAGTCAGTTGTTCTAATGCCATGCAAGTCTGACATATTTAACAGTTAAACCTGAGTCTGACCATGTCTAAAGTTAAAATTGGTTTAAGATCTTCATACAGGTGTAAAGAATATAGACCTCGTTGGTGAAATGAAAACTGACTTAGACCAGGTCTAAACTGGAGATAAACCAGGTTTTACTAGACCACTGGTCTAAAAGTTAAACCCCCTTTATGAAATGCAGATTATATTTAAACCTGGTCTAAGTCCAGTTTAAACCAGGTTTAACTTTAAACCACCTTTATGAAATCAGCTGAAGGAGTTTTCAACATACACCATGGTTGAAAGAAGGGAAGAATGCAGCTGTGAAAGAGTTAAATGCTGTTGTCAGAAAGTGCTGGTGATAAAAGCAACGTGTCCATGGACATGAAAAACGCATTCGATTAAGAAAAGAACCTGCATTGAAATAATGATGTGGGTAAAAATTCTCAAATACAAGAAAGGCAACTTTACATGAATAGGATCAGAGTTTCGTAAAGCCAAGCACATTTTTAAGACCTTAGCTTTAATGAATGCAGACTGTTACCAAAATTATTGAAGCGCAAATGAACTCTATGGATCTTTTCTTAATTCATTTATTGAATAGTAGATTCTGAATTAAATGAACTTGCCACAGCGTTTGGCCTCTGTTACATAGAACTGTATTTTTTTGTTTTCAAGAAAGTTATAAATGTCAGTAATGATCAACTTTCATTTTGCGCATCAACACTAACTTTTGCGACCGGGTTACTAAGCCTGCTATGAATAATCATGGTTCTGAGGTAAATGAGAACCTGTGTCCTTTTATTTGTAATTATTATATACATGGAGTGTGAAACTTAATTTTTCCTTGCCGTAACATATTCGTTAACAATGGGGCTACTCGGATAATTCTCCTCGCGTTGTCGCTGCTGTACTAGTGGTAATTGAATTGCGCATGAGTGGCTGTCTGCATGTAAACAAATGGTAAAAGATGGAATTGCTATCAAATTACATCGTCGCGCTAAGCCTTATTACTGCTAATTTCCCTGGTGCAAGTCTTCGACAGGTGGCCACAAATTCCCAAAAGACCTTAAGTTACTATATTCGTGGACATATTTTGTAAAAGGGTCAACTAACTGACAAAAGGTGTGTGGATGCTGAAGCCCCGTGAGTGCTCTATGACTACGCAGTTCCATTCGGAGACTACACAACATTACTTGGCAAGTTTTTAGCAATCAGTTTCTGTCAACATCGTTCGGTGATGTTATCCCCACCAGTTACCCCACTGAATAACAGGTTTATTGAGTGGAATTAATGTTTCTTTTAGGAAACTCACCCGATGCCGGGTAGGCTAGCACCACATAATTATATATATATATTGCCCTGGGTGGGAGTGCTCCCAAAATAAGAGGTGCATGGTACGTGATGCACAAAAGTCAAGGGTGACTTTTCCACAGCAGTTTCTCTTCAAAACTATGCTGCTTCCAGTAAAACTCTCTAGATGAGTGAGTTTCCTTATTTTATCGCGGACCCCACCCAAGGACTACCAGATCAGTTATCGAATTAACATGAACAAGCCTTAGTTCAGTAAATGTCGTAACATTGAATTGGAAAAATATTTGACGCCTGCAAATGAATTTTACCTGTTAACATCAGAAGCACCTTTTAAGTGTCATGAAAAATAGACATTGTTAAATCACTTTTTGCCTGTTTCACATATTTTAATTCAAATATTAAATAAGACTTGTGTACAAACGTTATTAGTTTCTACACATAAACATGAAGATGAAACGTCTAGTATGTTCTGCCTTACAAAAGTAGTTTCGTCTTGTCTTTTCTTTTACAATTTGCTAATATTTCTCCGACTATTCTGTTTCAGGTAAGAGAAAACAACTGAAAGCAACCGCCCGACCATCTATTTTACCTTTGGACAAAGTGAAAAGCAATGACCTGAGAGAATTGAACGTAATTCAGAAATTCAGCACTTGATATGCCTGATTATGGACTCCGTCGCATAGTTGTTACTTTCAGTTTGCGATTTGTTTTTAATACTCTGATAAATGTTTATTCTCGAATCTTGTGCATAGCAGATTCTTATCCAGCTAGCTACAATTGAAAACATACAAAAAGACAATCGATGCAATCACCGAATTTCACTTCCCCATAATGTGTACCAATTTTTTACCAATAGAATAAAGCCTTTCTTCTGAAAGGAAAATTTAATGTCACTCAGCTTTTGGTTTCATTTCACTGGTATCTAATTTCAATGGCCTATAGAAGCGCTTTTAAAAAGGTCCAGTTTTGACACGTGGCTTTCTTTCATGTAACCTCATTCAGCCTCAATAACATCCAAAATTAGACCCTTGAAGGTAAACACAGCAGCATATCACTTGAATCGTTTTCAGCCCAAAATCAGACCCTGAACTAGACCAGAGTGTCACTAGGTCTTCTTTAGCTTCAGTCCCTCATGTGTCTTCCAGGAAAGGAAATAAGCTATTGTCCACACATGACTCATTGCCAATGAAAGGTCATCCTCACCATCAAGGCTTACTTGTGTAGCAGTCAAAAATAGTTCGTCTGAATACACAGACAGTCCACTGGCACATTGTCTTATGGTAACTTAGTACTGCGATTCACATTTCTCCAGGGCCATTGACTTGCACAATGTGCCTTGCAACACTGCTGGTGTATGGCTGTGGGAAGAGAACGGAGTAACAAAGCTTGTCTATGATACAACTTGAGGTGGCCTTAAAATGTCACTGAACCTGGAAAAAATATTGAAATGTGAATAATTAAGTACACCAGATTGGGTCAAAAATGTTAGCCCTGTTTTTCAAAAATATATGGTGACTGCTCTACAGTTTCACATAAAATTAAATAATTACTATTTTCAAAAACCAAGGATATATATAATAAGTATTGCATAAAACTGTGTCTTTATTTTTTTATTCCTAGCCATACATATTCTTGAAACGCATTATTTGTCTGCCAAATATACAAGTTTTTGGAGACAACTTCAAACCTCTGTTACCCATTTTCAAGCCTTCTTAATTTTAAACTCGGATTACAGGTTCATGGGTCTTGCCACGCATACTTCTAGTCTAAGGTTGAGTAAACCGTTTCTCAGACTTTTACTTTTTCTTCTAATAGAAGATATGAAGACTTGGGTCATTTAAAAATGATGGATAATCTTTCTCTTGTTTACGAGTAGTTACAAATCGTAAGGCACCATCAAAAATGCAATTTTCCCAAAAATGGCAGTCATTTGAATTTATAACGACTTGCAACATTTCAAGGCATGAGTTAAGACTATTCAGTCACTGTGAATTCAGAAAATGTAATATATTTTCATGGGTTTACAATTTATACAAGTAGCAAAACAGGTTCATGAAATCAACTTGAAGGGACTTCATGAACATTAAGAATTACCTCACCGTGACCTTTTCCCCAAACATGTATTACCTGTTATTTCCACACATTCAGTTGTACCAAATATTGCAACCCCAACACCCCCCTGCTAATCCCCCGCTAAGGACCTGAATAAGTAAATTAACAAAATGACTTACATACCTTTCTTTAAAAATAGCTGTTTCTTTTCAAAGGCTTTGTTCGTTCTCTCCAATATTGAAAGTACGATGTGACAACAGATCTGCACTGGATGGAAAGATCTTGTTGGTTAGCTACAGCCAAATGCCAAAAAACATTTTCTGTCCATTCAGGGACGGTGCAGAAGGGATGCATATCTTCTCTGCACGATAAAAGCCCTCAAACCTAAAAACCAAACGTTACAAGAAAACAGTCGTGATAAATTTCCATTTCAACGTGTAACAGATTTCCAGAAGACATATGATAGGGAGTAAACAAATAGTCTAATGCAATGGATATATGTCATGTACCCTTTGCCATTGGGCTTGGATTGTAATCTTAACTCATGAAACTGTATCGAGTTGACAGCATGAACATTCAGCATAGATTGGTGTAACTGTCACTGATAAACTGTTAGAAATCATTCCAAATAATAATAATGATTTAATGTACGGAAAGATCCCGATTGCTACATCAAGTATGGTATCACAACACAAACACAACAAACAAAGATTAACCCGACTGACGACTTCCGCGAAGTACCCCAGTTAACAGGCATCGGTAGAATAATCATGGATAATCGTTAAAATAATCACAAACCTTACCTTTGTATAAGGTCGTGCTTACTTTCTCTCAAAGAAGCACCCTTTTCACGCAATCTCAAATTCAGTTGGCACGGCTGCAAGCCATTTCACCTTGTATTTAATGGGCTCGCGAAATCGAGGCTGTTAATCTATCACCACTAGTACACGCACGCACTCTAGTTATTTTAGATTTTCCGAATAGCCCCATTGCTTTCCACTGTTGTCCATTATGTCATTTTAGACCATAGAATAGTAAATATTACCGAGATCTATTCACTTTATGATTTGTACAGGGCCAGTTCTGCCGTTTTCAGAGATAAAACGTGATAAATCTTACCTGACATGTGGAATTAGCATAAAGTTTTGTACATGTACAGTAATATACACGAACTGCTCTGCACATGTTGCACATCCGAGGTTATTATATCGCCAAGAGGAGTCGACATCACAAAACAATGACTCAAAATATTGACTGCTGATGCGTTAAATATAATATAATCTGTACCTATCATATAATAACGGAAGTGCAATGCTTTTTTCCACAAATGGTGCTTGAAATAACTCAGCTTGCTCCCATGGTCTTGCAATTTGGTGAACCCGAACAGTTGTGTTTCATTTTTAACCGAATCAGAATAAACATGTAAGATAGAATACCGTTTTGTGTTTTGTAAAGAAAATGCCCTGGTCACACGGCATTGAAAGTTTTTGGTTAGTTTGCATTATGTATCCTTTTGATGTGGTCAATTGGCCACCTGTTTCCTGGTCATGTAATCGTTAGTGTGCATTTTGGTCATCCAGTTATTTTGCAGCATGTATCCTGGACTTGTAGTCAGTCGATAAGTATACTTGCGCAATTTCGATGTTCAGGTTACTCACTTAGTGTAGAGAAAGGGAGATTAAGTGGTATTCCAAGAAGTGAGAGAATATGCGGCAAGTGCTGTTTGGGTGAAACTGAAGATGAGCCTCATTCCATGCGTCGATGCCGTGTTCTTGAATACCTTAGAAGATATCAGAGCTTGTGAATTGTACCTGTTATCTTGTTAGGTTATCCCATCAGAAAAACCATGGCAGTATCCAGCGCATTGCACTGCATATTCAGAAGACTTCCACTTTAAGAAAAGAACTGCTCTCCGTGTAAACACTCGGAATATACATTTGAATTTGCGTATTTACATGAATCTATGAATAGGCAAAACCTACGATGTACGATAAATAATATTATACGTGTATATTATTATCAGTTGGCAGCGTGTATCCTGGCCATGTAGTCAGTTGGCAGCGTGTGTTCTTGTCAGGTAGTCAGGTGGCAGCGTGTGTCCTGCTCTTGTAGTCAGTTGACAGCGTGTGACCAGGACGTGTTATCATTTGGTAGCGTGAGTCCTGGTCATGTAGTCGGTTGGCAGCGAGTGCGGTCGCCATGTACTACAGCAGCATTGCGTATCAGTTTCGGATATTTAGTTGAGAGTAAAGAACCAAGTAATTTTTTGACCATTTCACGCAAACTGATCAAAATGCAAGAGCACTGGAGGATTTATCCTGGACCAGTAGCCACTTGGCAGTGGCTATCTTGGTTCCGTTGTCAGCAGGTCATGTATATTCACTCATGAATCAAAGTAACGAATGATTGAGAATTTCATGTTCAAGATCAATTCAACCAGGATTCAAATTCAATTCTTGTTACATCTGGACCATGATTACATTGAAGTCAGCAATCGAACTACCATAAATTTTAGCCAATGAAGTGACTTGGTTCCAAACGAATGTTAATGTAGTGAGTCTGGACCAAAAATTCTAAGTAAATTGCATTGGGAATAATTATGAACTAAATACATGTAGCTGGTAGCAATCTTGGGAAACATTTGCAGTGAAATGCAACGTTTTCACTTCGCTACAGTTGTCCTAACCTCAAGTAGCCACTTGGGTCCAAAACTGCATGTGTAGTCACTTTGTACCCAGGTTAAGTATGCGTGCGAGTGCGTGTGCGTGTGCGTGTTTTCATACATCGTAGGCTCCATGGGCCGGTGGCCTCTTATGCACACTTAATGTTTATAACACCATGTGATGTCAAGATTGGAACAAAGTATTGTGTTCTTGCCTGGTACTATCACCTGTCAACGAGTGAAAATTGGTTCGTTTTTATTGTCGCGTTTAGCATGGCTGAAAATTGAAAATTAACTCGATGTGGACTAAATCGTGATTGTGGTGAGGGTCTTGATCACAACACATGCCGCCTATGAAATTTGAGATTAAAGGACCCAAACACGACCTGGAGTATTGGGGCAAGAGCAATGGTAACTGTTAGAGAAAGCCGTAACAAGCACTTGCCACATGCAGACCAAATTATCCACCGCTACTTAGGAGTGTCGCCCTGGGCAGAGCACCACTCCACCCTACAACTAAGTAATTCTAATAGCTTTGGGATGTGTGTATTCTCTAGGAAAATGATTTGAAATGACAAAGAGTGGTTTTGAATAAAATGGAAATGTGTTGAGTTCCATTTTTAAAAAGTCATTTTTCGACAAAATTATCAAGGCTCTGGTTTCACTTTTTCTTTCATGCTTTCATGAAGAAAACAACAAATTCATTTTCATTTGTTGTCAGTCAATGGAATGACCATGATTATGTAACCTTTGAAACGGCATCAAGGTTACTGAACGCAATTGCCGTCTTGAGAAGGGCCATCTGGGCCTTGGCGTATGTAAACAATACAAAGCTTTCTTCTGAGATGTGGTGCCAACAATATTGTCTAAGCAAAAATTATTTTCTTAATGTAACATCATAGAAAACAATGTTACAGTCGCCAGATTCATCAGGCAGCGGAGCGGATATGCTCCGATTCGGAATATTGACAAAATATAAGTCAGCCCTCGTAGAACAGGTAAACTTACTTTTAGACATGGTCAAAGCATCCATTTATGTACTTGCATTTATCAGCCAAATTCGTTTTTTAAATATTTTTTCCAAAACCACGCACGTATTCCAGTCTGTAATTGGGAAAAAATCTTCAGGTGGCACTGTGCGGTTAACCGGATGTGTGATTTCAACGGTTAACCTAAGTCACCTCTCTGTTCCGAGTTCGAGTGTAACTGACAGGCGTAAAGTGCGTTGTCGGTGATGTTTTCAATAGAAAAAAGGATTGCCACCGAACAGGCAGAGACATTGAAATTGATTTGATATGTTTATAGCCATCGTTTTGCACCACCAAAAGTGTGTACGCACATCCTAGGACGATGTCCCACTCCGCCAGTCGGAGGGTGGACCACTGTCGACTTAGCTTGCGGACGAACAGGGAACTATCCAGTGGCCGCGGTTAAACAGAAAATGTTCACATGCTTGCCGTATAACAGACTCGAAATCAACCGCGTAGTAATATTTTACTACACTTCTCAGTACAATTTGTCAAAACGATAATAAAGCGAGACATGCAGAACACACAGCTCGAAATGCGCGTTGCGATCTTCTCCTGTTCATACTGTTCATTTATTCATCTAAATTAGGGCGGTCGAACAAAAAAGTTTTTTCGTTATGAAAAAATGTTGTTGCAAGCACAACGAATTTATTGCAATTTTTGTGTACGACAGCGGTATAAGTTACGAGTTTAAAAACTTTATATAAATTATTTTACCAAGAATTTGCAGTGGACTTTCCTGAGACATGTCTTTACTTACTAATCCGCGCGATTCAACATTTTTCACCAATCTTCAGCCTCGCAGATGTTACTTATTAGTGAGAAAAGTGCTCACAATTCCCGTTGGCGGTACCGACAACATGGCGACTTTTGCTAGCCTGAAAGTCTTATTCAACCGGTTCCTTTGTAGTTTGTGAAGATTTAAGTTTGATGATTTTGAAAAACCTGATACAAAAAACGGCTTTGTTCTATTTTCACGTTTTTGTGCAAAAATATAAGGAATATTTTAATTATTTTACTGTGAATTTCTCTTTCAGATGACCTTCCACTAAAATAGTCGACATTTTTTGAAATGTTTTTTGTTTGACAGTTTAAATACCCCAGTAACTTCTTAAAATTAATAAAAATTACTGCTTTCGCTGTGCACGATTTCGCTAAAGATAGATATGAAGTGAAGCAAAGATACTGGCATAATTTATTTACTTGGCTGCCAAGAAAACTACGCCGAAGTGACGTCTGGCAAAGGAAAAGCCACAGATTTTATCAAACTTCGTTTCTTTTACTCACTTGACTCTTGTTACATTTGTATAAGGATTTGTGCATTATTTAGAGGGAGTGGGTTGCTCATAAAACCGGACGAAAACTTCTAACAAAAAAAATTCTTCGTCCTGATTCCAAAAATTAACCTTTTTTTCATATTTAACTCCCTTTGGTATGGGCTATCTTATGTGAGCATAGACAGCAAAATTGGTCCCTTGCCGGTGTCAGTGTTGTCCATTTTGCGTAGTGTGAGTTTTGACTAAAGGTAGAAACAAACGTCCCGTGGAGTGCGAAAATCCAGTTGAAGTGTGCTCAAAGTTTTGGAACTTGGATTCTGATTGCTTCTGGGCCTTCTAATGTGAAGTTTGTTTGATAGATTAAATTTTCACGCGCGTCAAATGTTTTTAACATTTTTACAGACTTGTATTTCATAACCGGGGCTTCATGCAAGTGTGAAATTTCACACTCATGAACTTAAGACAATGAAACTGGCCGATCCCAAAGCAAAGCAGCCGTTTTCGACCTCCCTATCTAGATTCACGAGTCCCATTACGTTCTTTATTTTCTGTCACTAATCGATTGAGGGCTTATAGCGAACTCCAGTTCAACTTCAAGCCCCTATCCCTGTAGAAGAAAAATAAGGCCAGGTTTTACACAGTTCGGAAGCGCTAAACAAAGTACTCCTTGGCATGTCGTCCTCAACTTAACGTGGACTTTCCTGCTTGTGCCTGTCACTTTTGATACCTTTATGAATGCATGACCCGAGTTTCCAAATCCATCAGCTGATCGGTCGAGAGTCGTGTCCCGGAAGTGAATGGGTCTAATCGTTCACGTCACTTAGCGATGATTGGTTAAAATGAATCTCAGGTTGTGGGCAGACGAGGAAGTACGTAGGTGTCACAGTTAATTCTGTTATTAATGTACAGGTGGTCCATGGTTATAAAAAATACATTTTCGAATCAGGCATATATTTTGAATACAAGAGAGCTTCATTGATAAGTCTTCAAGGGCTTTGAAAAATCGCGTTTACAATATTGGGTAACGAGCATAAGTGCAGCCGGTCATGAATACTGTACACATGCTTACCCTGCGCAGCAGTGGAAAGAAGTGACTCAGATCATTGGCAAGAGATAGGGAATTGGGAATCAGAATTCTGTAGGAGCCTACAACTGTTTAAGGAAACCGCCAAAACAAGGATGTCCCGTGAGTCAGGGTGCGTGTCCCCTTTTTCCCTACAAGTGGGTGGGCGCAGGTTTTTACTGACCGGCGATTATAGCCTTTGGTGCGACGATAGGCTGAAGGCTAGTTTGAGTTAATCACTTTATTAATGTCGGCTGTATGTTCACAAGCCTACTCCGACAAGACCTCTGACGTAATGTCTGCTTTAAGCCCCACCCTGTGCATCAAAGCCTTGAATTGTGATGAACTTCTGAGACATGCAATGTCTTAGAACTTTTCACCCTTTCAAGCACATTCTACAAAGAGCTTTCCAGAACCCATCCAATCATTCTATAAACACTTACTAGTTCCAGATTACATTCATCACTCACATGACACATTCTTATTGAACATTCCACGATATTCTTTGGTAAACAGATTACATCGTCATTGTTCTGAGCTCAGGGTTTATTCCAACAAACAATTATCTGCTACAACAGTAAAATAAAAAACTAACAGTGTCAGTCCACTTATTACAACTCATTTCTGCCAAAGAGACTTGTTCTTTAAGTTTCTAACTCGTGTTCATCTGGCACAGAAATATAATCTTCTGTTTCTGTGTCCTTCTCTTAAGTGTCCCCTAACTTGCAGGCTCTGCTAGTTGACTTACGTAGTCTGCACTGATGTTTCACGGGATGTCCTACACATAGAATTTGTAATTCTGCATCGCTATAGCCCATTGCATAACTCTCGGGCTTCAATCTTACAATATTGAATATAAACTAATGGTTTGTGGTCTGTCTGAACCACGAATTCTGTCCCGTTGGAGTCAAACTGAAATCGTTTACCGGTAAACACTATCGCCAAACACTCATTCTCTTCTGTGAAGTGCTGCCGCTCTCTCTCTTGTAGCTTCCAATTGGCTTACGCAAAAGGGAATGTCCCGGCGTCAAACTCTTTCAGTAGGGCTGCCCTTGCTTTAGCTCCTTGAATGCCTGGTCACGAATATCGGTCCGCATAAATTTCTTTGGCTGGCCTCTCTTCAAATAAATCTGTCAACAGCCTGGCTATCCCTGAGCAAAACAAAAATAATGGTTGTAGAAAAGTGAAAGTCAATGAGATATTGCATTTTCCGCTAACACAAGAAGGTACTAGTACATGTAAGTGGATTGGATAGCTCTAGGCTAGCCTAGTCTCTAACAACGGTTACAGGACAGGTATATCATTTGAACTACCAGCTCAAAACTGCTCATCAGTTGTTTGCAGTGAGGCAGGCTTAGGACTACTGAATTTCACCAGTGGGATTAATGAAAAGCTATATATATATATATATATATAATGTACAAAAGCAAGTACTGTCGTTACAAGTTTTATGATACGTGCATGGTCACTCAGATTGTGAACTTCCTTGAAGAGAACCAGTAACTTGAACTGCATGGCACTGTATTAGAATAACAACTGTTGTTTCTATCGGTGCTAACTGATTCTCGATTCAGGTATCCATAAAACTAACTATTACCCCCAAAATGCTACCGTGATAACTTCAAATTCAAACAATATAGGCCTAGTAGTAATACTCACTGGATCCAACAGGAAAGAACTCATGCATTCAAAACTTTTGAGTTCCAGTGAAATAAGACGACTTAAAAAATTTCAACAATCATCCAACTTCAGGCTTGGCACGCGAGCTACCGCTAATGAAATGGGTGCGCAGAATTCCACAGAATTCCAAGAAGAGCCCGGTGTCTTGCCCTTGCCATGGACGCAGTCACACAGGCGAGACACAAGTCCGGTGAAAACGTACTTGTAAATTGCCCGACTCTCGCCAAAATCAGTTGCCGCACAGTCTGTAGGTGTTGTGATTTGGTACTCATTTTATGCAGCATCGAGATTTAGCACATGAACAGAGGATATTCTTTTGAGGTCCCAAACACTTCTTCACACTCCTTCATAGTCGTTAACATTGCAAGGCAGGATCATCAGCCATTTTGCCAACACCAAAGTGACACCTGTTGTTGGGTACTGGGTTCACGAAAAACGTAGAATTTTAATGAAAATGTAAGAATACCTTAAAGAAACGCGCCTGACTTATTGGCACTAAACTAAATATTAATGAACCAGTACTTGAGTCAAAACTATGCACTCTACTGGTGCTGTAGTGTTCCAAACAGGTATCGGTATTGAAGACAATTTCCAATCAGGTGGTTGTCAAAATCTTCCAATTCCTATACGAAAATGCTAAGCGCCAGAGTATTATATTGTACCAGTCAACATCAATAAGAAAGAAACGTCTTTGTAAAAGTGTGGTTTGATCAGCGTTGTGCCAGCTGAAATCAACGAGCTCAAAATGTGGCAAAATTGCAATGCTTTCTTAACATCTGACCCCTCTAAACACATGTAGTTTATGCCTGAAATGTTTATCTTAGCGGCAGAGTTAATGAGTATTGTTCAACGTCTTTGTGAAGCCAAAGACTCTCTTTATTTCAAAATTACAAACAAATAATGATCTTGTGCAACTGTATTTTTATTATGTAATGCAAATAACGCATTTTCGGTTAGTCCATAGCATTGTTTACCCCAAAATAGAGGCTCCCCGATTTCCTCCCTTAAACAAGTTGAAATGAGCTTGGACTTAACTATTTTGTTGATCATCCCAAAGGTAATGAAAATGCAGCGTATGGTTCAAATCCATAACATTAGGTTCAACACCCATCTGGGCATTTCTGCCTGCTTTGAGCCGTACATCACTCTTTAAAGGTTTGGAGGAATGGAATTGCAAACAATGGGAGATAATTCAAGACAAGTGTACCGAGTGTTTCACTGGTAATATGAAGGGTGGAGTGGGCTTTTTGATAAGAACATGAAGCAACAAACACTCACGCGTATTCTTGCTATCTGCACTTGAAACGTCTGCATAATTCTTCTTAAAAGCTGTTACGACAACGTCATGTATGGTTCCAGGAGTCAAGCCAACACATGTGTATTGATTTGCTGTAGCGCTTGCATTGAAGTGTTTGTTACCGCAAGAAACTCTGAAGCCGTCACAATTTCTAACTCTGCGCCAAAAGACTGTCAGTGTCGTTCGTGTTTTCGTAATCTCAATTATCTCAGGTTTATCCAAGGCTATAAAGGTAGAAATACAGATAAAATTGCGAGCACTGATTTACACTGCACGAAAAAACGCCTTTCGTCAACATTTTCAAGCTATCAAAATGTGTACGAAAGTTGAACCCGTATCTGTTGACCTCTTTTGTAAATCGAAAGATCGTCTTTCAACTTTTTGGAACACAAAATATGACAAAATGTCGTATTTTGTACCTTTTTACTAGAGAAAAGCTCAACTTTCATCTTTTTTCATCTTCTTCACAAACAAAAGTTCATACCATCACCTTTTGTAATCTTTTAGACTTTCAAAATACCAAGCTGCCTGGTATAAAAAGGTGATAAAATGTGAACTGTTATTGCTTTTGACGTAAGATAGCATATTCAGCAACATTTAATGTGAGCTGTTTTGTCTGTTGTATTGTAAAAAACCCACTCACCAACTTCACTTTTCCAGAAATAAATGTCCATGGCTACACGTTGTGCATCATTTTAAATTTCAAACACGGTTTTTTGTAATTAGCCTGTTGTGTGTTTTTCTGATAGAAAAAAACATTCCGAAAATAATCGCAGATTTGAAGCATCCTATTCTTAAAACATCTGGTTTATAATGTCGAATGTTTCTACGTTTGCAAGCAGACAACTCATGCCACGTAAGTACGTACACTTTATTCTTACTGCAAAATGTTAATTTTTATTTGAGGTCGAAATATAAAACTTCTCTGTTGAATATCTTAATTCAATAACTTGCAGTTCTACGACTCTGGAAGCATATTGTGTTGAATTTTATTGTGAAGGCTAGACATGTGCAATGNCCGAAAATAATCGCAGTTTTGAAGCATCCTATTCTTAAAACATCTGGTTTATAATGTCGAATGTTTCTACGTTTGCAAGCAGACAACTTATGCCACGTAAGTACGTACACTTTATTCTTACTGCAAAATGTTAATTTTTATTTGAGGTCGAAATATAAAATTTCTCTGTTGAATATCTTGATTCAATAACTTGCAGTTCTACGACTCTGGAAGCATATTGTGTTGAATTTTATTGTGAAGGCTAGACATGTGCAATGACCAAATATCCGAATAATATGATCTTTATTCAAACCCATAACAATACCTAGCATGCACTTGTTAAACGCCATACAGGATTCACAGCGTATCTCCTAGTATATCTCTAAAATGAAATTTCACGGGAGACTGCAAGTCAGAAATTTACATACATGTAGGCCACTACTTAGTATTTTTTAAGTCTGGGACATTTACAAAATGATTCATATTAGGTTAACACTGACACGTATTAACTGTACCTTAAAAGTAACGATAAGTACTTGACAAAAATACCAACGGTACCACTTGTTGGGATTTTCTGCAAATATATCTCTCCAGGATATGAATAACTGTCCGCTCTTTTGTTAAGCGCTAATGCGATACCTGCCGCCTAAAAGCATCATTTCCCACACCCCAACTATGTTTAAATGCACTAGAGGGCGCCTTTGAAGGTCGGACACGTGAAGACAACGCTCCGTCAATTTTGTTCTTTTTATCCTTCAAAAGTCAGACAACCATCTTGTTTCCTGCTCAACAGCATTCATTGTAGTGGTGTCGCTACCTAAGGCCTTCTGGAAACAACATTTCATGAACATTTCGTGTCATTTGGTGAGCTTTCTCTTTCGAGTTTACAGCTATTCCACCAAACGTTACATACCGCCATTGTAAGTTTCCCTCAAAACCCCCTGGTGTTTTTGTCTGGTGGTCATCTAGTTAATCCCACCTATGATTGCGTAACACCCTCCTGAGGTTACCGGCATTTTAGTCAATAACCCTTCTCATTACTTGGAGATTTGTGAATAGAAGCGTCCACAGTCATTATGGCGGATCTTGACCTAGAAAAGAAACTCCAATCCATGGAAGATAGAATAATTCGGTCCTTTAAAGAAGTCTTCGATGAAGAACTGGGAAAGTTGAAGAACGACTTACAAGCAATAAGACAGGAAAATCAAGAGTTAAAGAATAAGTTGAATAATTATGAACAGTACTCTAGACGTAACTCGATTAGGATCCACGGCATTGTTGAACAGCCAAACGAGGACTGCGACCGTATTGTTAAAAACTTCTTTCAGGAAAATCTCAACCTGACTATCGATCTGGATAAGATAGACCGTGCTCACCGAGTAGGAAAAACACCCCCAGATACGGCCTCAAGAAGACTAAGAAGTTCTAGTTCTGCAAATCAACCCAACCCTAGACCAATCATTGTTAAGTTTACCAGCTATCGGTGCAGACAAAGTGTTTTCACTTTGAAAAAGAAACTCAAGGGCACAAGATTCTTCATAAGCGAAGACTTAA
>NMRA01000891.1:96622-108683 GCA_002633005.1 Phoronis australis
CCCCCCTGTCTATTGAGGCTAGGATTCTCAATTCTCTAGTAGATAGCTTCTTTGACGTTCACAATTGTTTTATTTCACATAATTTGTAAATATGTTGTTGACAGAAAATATTTATTTTGGAACAACGTGAACGACCAACTGATAAGGGCCTACGTGTACATGTAACTAGCCCAGATTTTAACGTCACCGATCAAGTAAAACGAAATGCGCAGAGCTACAAGCTGTTGCCTCAGCAGTGGTCATTTTGTGTTTGATGTCACAGTCTATGATAGTGGAAACCGTAGCCTTAGTATGATTTCGAAGTTAAAACCATCGAAGTCCGTGAGTTTAGGTCATACTAGACCGTGAATTTCGCGTCTGTACTGCAAGAGTCAATATGAAAATAAAATCCCCGTTGTGAGAGCTCACATGTATATTTCCGCGTGTACTTTTTGGAACTTACAGCAAAAAGGAAGCTTTACATTGACTTGATCAAATAGCTACTAGAATTAGTGAGCTTGTTAAAGATTATAAGCCCATTGGCTAAACCAAGGACATATTTCATATTGTTTAAAATTCAAACCCTGATAGCAGCACTATTTCCAACTCAACAATGAAACATATGAAGGTCTAACTGCCATGTAAATGTAAACAGCCCAATACGTCCCCTGGGTGATTGTTTCGATGCACATGTTTGGATATCTAGTTCTTCCAAGTACTCCGCCAAGTTAATAGAGACCTGAAAACAATGAGATATTAGCAACATAACAGTATGTGAAAGCTTCTTAAGAATCCAGACATAACTCATTTACAGGGAGTTGGGGGGTTAGGGCAGAGTGAGGTTNNNCCCCCCCCCCCAACTGCCAATTGATCTTGTAGCGTTTTAGGGGGCCTGGGCCATGGCACCTTAGCTGTCCTCTGAATCAACCATTGAAGATACTGGCATTGTCTTCACGAGAGTTCTTACGTAACCGTAATAGTTTCCAGTAACATAAAATTATTATCTGATGTACAACAGTAAACATAAAAATACTATTATATCCTGTACTCCTACCAATCACTTTACTGGCTGACATTTGCAAAGATATTAAATTGAGGTTCCAAGAATATTTCTAGAGGGAAAAGAATATGCCCCTACAGACATGGTGAGATCATTCTAGTCAACTCAACTCCTAGGTAAAGTTGTACCCAAATTAACTATCACTTTCACCATGACCCTGAAATATTTGATTTCAACAAAACCAGCCGAACTCGCATTGGATGTGAAAATTTTAAGTCTGAGTATGCAAACTATTGCGACATTCTAGTATTCCACAACCCGGTAAAAATTCGAAAGCATATATTCAATCCCAAAGTCAAATCACACAGATTTTCCTTATTTGCATTGAATTATTTGGTGCAATTAGAAGGGAATTATGCAAGTTTCAATGTGCATAACAATAGTTAACATGTTAACTGGTGAGAGTTTACTTGGGTACATTGTGACCTATGCCGGGAAGTATTCCAGCTAAGGTACTAGTAGTGGGATCGAAATGTCCTTTCGCATTCAATAACCTAGATCCTCCCGACAAACCTGAGCAAATCAGTCAAAATAGGCAATACAATGCTTACATTGGTAATTCTGAATTTTGAGAGCCAGGAACATGCGCACACCCAGGGGAGGCTCGAATGAGCACCCCCCACTTGCCGAAGTGGGCATGAAACGGTCAGCCTCATAGAAACAAAAAAATTGAGAAAACGAGACACGAGTTCACTAAAAAGCTGTAATTCAGGAATGCACTGTGCACAGCTCTGAACATTCGCCGTTTTTTTAGTAAAAGGTCAACATGCCCACAAATTTGAGCACCCCCCATATTTTAGGATGGGTGCGTGGATGAGGCAAGTGAACCTTGCAAATTAATGACCTGTAGTGATACGAGATTTTAAAATCAGGAGCTTCCAAGAATTACTACGAACATAGACATAAGCACACACAATCAATGCCAATATACCAACCCGGGAAATGATTACACTTTGCCTTGGTAGTTCCCCCACCCTAGGCAATGACCATCGCTTCCGTTGGCACGAACCAGAGGCGATGCAGCTCCTATAGGCGCTCTGTACGCCGGAAGCTTTTCGGCGAATTATGCCTCGCACCGACTAAACCATCAATATAACGTTGTTATAAATACCTTTTGCACATACAGGAACACCTTAGGAGGTTGTCGATGTGTCTAATTCCTTCCAACTCGAACAAATACTCCCATTATGAAACTTTTTCTTCGAGCAGTCCCTATTTCAGTGCCCGAAATCGTAAACTCACCATTTTTATACTGCGCACGCTCGAATTTTTACCGCGCTCGCTAGGTGATGTGACATCACGACCTCAATCTTTAAATAGGCCAAAGATGAGCCATTGCGGTCTTGTCAGTCAACTGTTTGTTTCCAAAATGCCACCACTTATACTTGTCTTTAATTGGCGTTACTTGTAACTGATTGCATTTCAATGAATTATTCTTTGTATTTGAAAAAAGTAAATGCTGTTGATATGACATTTAATAGTCTTTGTTCACATATTTGACATTTTAATGTTTAACAACACGGCAAATGCACGGCTGGTTCCCGGCAGCAGGTACGCAAAGTTCGCCGATAGGACCGCAACATCTGACCTTCCGCCTTGATGGAAATATCAGCAATGTGGAGACACAGATTCCACAAGTGTGAGGATTGTCGTGGATGTATAGTTGGGGGGTTACACGGTTCTTGGTTGAACGGTAGATAGTTGGCTAACAAGGTAGCAACAGCAAGTCGATGGAAAGCAGCATCAAAACTAACACAGTCGTTGAGTTTCTACAGACACCCAAAGTTTATTAACTCTAGCTACAATATATATAGTGAATAGAAATATGTGTGGGTTGTGAGTGCAAAACAACAACAATATTGAGAGTTCCGGTGATTTCATCCAACTCATAAACGTGAATGAAGTCTGGACAGCTGGTTGGCATATAGGGTTTCACTATGAGTGGTCAGTGACATAGTACACAACAACACAAGATGTCCAAATTGTTATATATCATAAACTGTTTTGTTGGGATAGTTGTACGTCATAGGAAATGATGAAATTTGCACTTAATTAACTTCATGAGAATTCATGACACTCCGCCGGCCGAAAAGATGAAAATACTCAAAATTTAACAATCCACTGTAAAGTTATGTTGCACTCACTCAATATCACATCAAATTAAGATATACCATAAATAGAAGTACACAAACTACTCATATGGTTATGCACGGAATACATAGTCATTGCTTGATATGTAATTAATCTGAATGTTCATCTTGGTTTTGGGTGAATAAACGCTTGATTCTTTCCATAGCGAATTTAGTTGCTTGACGCTTGGGTCGATCAACAGCTCCTTGATTGATTTCAAAATCCGAGTTACCGTTGTTCATTATGCTACTGTTTACTTCGAGCGGGTAGAGTTTAGCTATTGGTCGGTTTGTCAATCCATTCCTTGTCTTGATGATTGCTGAACGAACGAATCCGTCAGCTCCAACATTCAAATCTTTCACGATGCCCATGGGCCTGTTGACACGTTTTTTAGTGTCGGAATGAATGAGTACGACGTCTCCCTTGGTAATTACGTTTTTCTGAATTCTGCCACGTGTTGCAGATTGAGCGTGTCTCTCTCGGAGGGATGCTAAATATTCGTTTTTCCATCGTGTCCAAAGGTCTGTATACAGCTTATTCAAATATTTCACTCGTCTATTCATGGAATCGTGTCGTAGAGTAAAATCTGGATCTTTAATGTCGTCAAGTTCTGTAAACTGGCGGGGTAATGTTGAAGTCATACGTCCATGGATCAAATGTGATGGGGTAAGTGGGATTGGGTCGTCATTATCACTTGATACATATGTTAATGGCCTGTTGTTGATGACAGATTCTATTTCTGTCAGCACAGTGACCAGTTCGTCCTGCGTTACACATGATTTCCCAAGCACTTTCTTCATTGCCGATTTCGTTATACCGATCAATCTTTCATAGAATCCACCAAACCATGGGGCTCGTTTGGGGATAAATGTCCATTTGATGCATTTCTGGAGTAGATAATTTTCCACAGATTCGCTTGCAATAATATTCTTAATTGTTTCCGCTGATGATACAAAGGTGGATGCGTTGTCGGAAATAACGTGACTTGGGAGAGATCTTCGACTGCAAAATCTTCTAAAGGCTCTTAAAAATGCTCCTGTGGTCATATCTGTAACTAATTCCAAGTGACATCCTCTAGTCACTGCACAGGTAAAGAGCAAGACATAACATTTGTTTTGTTTCGATACAGCATTTTGATAATAGAGAGTACCTGTGTAGTCAACTCCAACAATCGTGAATGGCGGCGCTTCTTCCAACCTGTACTTCGGTAGTGGTGGATCCATGGGGATCGCGTAGGGTCGGCCATTGACTCTTAGGCATTGAACGCATTTTCGTAGCTCGGACTTGACAATCTGTCGAATTCTTGGTATCCAGTATTGCTGTCTGACTTGAGTAATTGTAGACGAAGTTCCAGCATGTTTTAACAAATCGTGTGCGTGTTTGATGATGAGAACAGAGAATCTGTCGTCAGGAGGGAGTAACATCGGATACTTAGAATCCTATGGGATATTTGCATTCTCAAGCCTCCCCCGCAGCGAATGGTGTCGTCTTTGTCAAGAAATAACTTCAACTGTCGTACCAATGGACATTTCATTTTTGTTCCTCGTAAAACACTAAGTTCGCGAGAGTAATAATTGCTCTGAATGTGTTTGATTCACATTAATTTCACATTTTCCAAGTCATCCACAGTCAGTCTTTCACTTGTTGGTTGCCTGCGTAACTTTTTCACAAACTTCAAAACATAGGCTGTCACACGAAGCAAGCTGTCTAGGGTAGCAAAGCGCTTGGTGTCAATTATAACACTGAGGTCAAGTTTACAAGTTACCTCAGGGTCTATCTGTTTGGTCTGCTGTTCCTCTTGTTGTTGTTGTTGCATAACATGTCTGGTTGGTTGAGCAATAATTGGTTGTTGAATCTGTGTCCCAGCAGAGAGCAATACACTTGGGCGGTCATCTGTTAAACTGGATAAAGTACAGGGACTGTCAAAACATGACATGACAGTGCTATGTGATATACTGGTTGGATAGTCACCTGTAAGAAGAAAGCTAGGTCCATTCCACCAGAGAGCGCTTGTGTCGAGACTTGAGGCTGAAATGCCTCTAGTTAGCAGATCAGCAGGGTTCTGTTTGGTTGGGCAATATTTGATTGCATCAAACTTCTGTTTTCCAATTTCTCGTACTCTGTTTTCAACAAAAATTGGCAGTGTTTTGTCGCAGAGTATCCAGTGTAGAACAATTTGACTGTCAGACCACAAGATTGTCTTCGTTATTTCCAGGTTTGTAGAGAGAGCATTTTTCACAAAGGTCGATAATCTTGCGCCAATCAAAGCTGCCATCAATTCCAATCGTGGTAGAGTGATTTCTTCATTCGGTTTGGCTCTCGTTTTTGTCATAACTATAGACGTTTCTTGGCCTGCTTTGAGGTAGACTGCTGCGCCATATGCAAGGGTGTTGGCATCACAAAATACATGAATTTCAACCTGTTTCTTCACAGAGTTATTGAAGTATTGGCGTGGAAGCGTAATTGATCGAGCTGCAATCATGTCCTGGCATATGGTGTTCCATTGATCACACAGTTTGGGTGAGAGGGGGTCGTCCCATTTCCATTTCTCTAACCATAGTTGTTGAATTAAAATCTTTGCCTTGACATGTATTGGGGATAGGAATCCGAGAGGGTCAAACAAGGCGGACGTGAATTTGAGTATTTGTCGCTTGGTCACTTCACTTCCAGGTTGAGTTGACTGTGATTGATACATTATGTAATCTGATCTTGTATCCCATCGGAGGCCAAGGACATTGACAGTCGGACTGGTGTCAGCTGTACCATCTGCAGCTATTCTTCCCTGTAGAATGGGGTCATTTGTGACCCATGACCTTAATTTGAAGCCTGCCTGTTGCATAACATCATTGGCTTTGGTGTAGTATTCAACTGCCAGTTGAGAGGAATTTGTTTGGTCGTCAGTTGATGTAACACCACTTAGAATATTATCCACATAAATATTCTGTTGTATGTCGCTTGTCACAGGATCAGTATAGGTGTCCAAATGTATCTTAATGACAGAGTTCAGAATGAATGGACTAGAGCGGGAACCAAATAAAACAGACTTGAATCTGTACACTTTAAATGGGCTATCTGGATTCACTGGGTCTGTTAGCCATAGAAATTTAGTAAAGTTGCGATCGTCTTCATGTAAGCGGACATAATCTCTTGGCTTACGCCGAAAGAAAATGTTGATTTCACGATTTTGGGAACTGAAATAACGGGAGTATTTGTTCGAGTTGGAAGTAATTAAATACATCGAAGACATCCTAAGGTGTTCCTCTATGCGCAAAAGGTATTTATAACAACGTGATTTTGATGGTTTAGTCGGTGCGAGGCATAATTCGTCGAAAAGCTTCCGGCGTACTGAGTGCCTATAGGAGCTGCATCACCTCTGCTTCGGGCCAACAGAGGCTATGGCCATTGCCTACCCTCCCCCCTCTTGCATTGATCACACTGACACAACCTCCTCAGAAGAAAGAAATGTAATAAAGTAATACATGTATCTTTATGTGAACGTTATGGCTTCCTCTGAAGGACCTCCAGAAGTATATTACGCGTTAGAAGTTGAGATAATTCACACACAGGATGAGTCCATGTCGGTATGTGACAGCATGACTCGTGAGTGGCTGACAATGAACAGTATCCGTGTAACTGCGCCAAGTTTTCGAAAGCGCGGCACTGTAACACTAGTGGGATACCCGTTTAGGCGTATACCTCATCTCAGCTTACCAGTAGTGTCTCACTTATTTTAACACAAGATTTTTCATTTACGGTTTCAAAATCTTGTAAATTTTCCTTTTGTTAACCTATATTCCACGCAAATGTGCCTAGCCTGCCTCCTAAAATTTCGTCACCGAAGCACACTGAGATTCCACTACCCCCAACTCAGTTGGAGTGCTCATTGACCCAGAGTTCATGGTGATGGGCCAGCATGTGGTTTCACTCTCATGTCATTACATAATAACTTGTAGCATAGTGCTGATGACCTCGTGCCACCGATGCTCTTACGGTTGCTGGCATAGTACGGGACACGTACGTAAGACCGTTGCCAATAAGTGCTCGTCATTATATCTTTATTATAACAACGGGAACAATGAAGATGCTAGTCTAATATATTGTTCTCTATGCGACCAGGTTTCCCGTGGATGACCACAGAAGAGGAATGTATCTACAAACAATGACCACGCACCTTAATAACTATTACCGCGCACACGAATCATTTCCGTGGAGCCTAAACACCAAATTTTTATATCCGTGTATTGTGTTGTAATGCTCATGGTACGGGTTCAGACTCTGTTGTATTAAGATTCCAATTTCCAACCCTGTAATATGTAGTTTGAGTAAAATTTCTAGACAATGCAGGTTTATGGATTTATTCTCCTTCAAATGAAGAGTAAAAATCAAATTCTGCACAGGTTTTTTAAAAGTAATCACTTATTGGAAGATCACACATCTAAAAAATAAAACAATGTTTGACAATTTTATTCATTATCTTATTTGAAAATTGCCTACCTCACAGACAACTCATCTAAGTTGAAAATATTTCTTGTGAAAAAATATAAAATACCAACCAGAGACTTGTGTACTACAAAATATGTTTTCGTAATACAATGCAAAGATAACTGTACAGTCAAAAGTGCAAATGTTATGACTCTAATAAAAAATTGCCTTCTAGATCTTTTCAACACTCTAATTGCTACAGGACAGAGTCAACCACACAAAGCTCATAAAGTCAGGGAATTACATTTAAGGTGATGTAGTCTCACTGCGAAAAAGTGATTTCGCAATATTGCTGACAACACTGGAAATCTCTTCTTCACAAACTTGAGGTAGCTGTATTTACCACATCAATGTTCTTATCAAAACTAACCACCACAAAATGAAAAATTGGCTTGTCGGTTCCAATTAGGCAGCATTTTACAATGAAATGGTCATGAAAAAATACTTTTGCAACATGGTTTGCATTACAATTGCCCTACGATTACAGTTGTACATACATACTAGACCAGTAACAAAATTACCCATGGGAACCATAAAATGGTCAATTCGCCAAAAAAACAAGGAGCCACCAGAGCTAATGTGCCAATACTTTTCAGTACTGCAACAAAAATCATTTGAAGTGGACATAAACTCGCCTAAAATCACATAAAACAACTTTTGATTTAGATATTTTACCATCACGAAATAGGTATTACTTCCAGGTCACTTTTGAGCAATTTCAGAACTTTGAAAGATCTGGCAATATGCAATTGCTAGAGACCAGACTAATAGTGTGCGATTTTATACACACAGCATGGTCTCAAGGAATAGCAAACTGTCAATTCGCTACAATTCCAGAAATCACTTCCCATCTGGATAAGGAACAAACTGAGCAAAGTTTATAGAGGTAAATGGTCTAAATCAAAACTTATTACCTCCTGGACAGAATATGGGTTTACAACCCAGGCAGAAAGATAAGTTAACAAAACCAGCCTAACTGCAACAGGGTCTCAAATTTCAGTAATATATACCCATTTACAAACAAAAATCTATAATGGTAAATAAAATGCGGAAACATAAATTCAGATCAATTATGCATCTTCAAGGAAAAGGAACAGTACAGTGGTCAGAAATCATCTAAATGTGATGGCCACACTGAGAAATCCTGTCAGACCAAAAAATCCAGTGGCTAAACGAAATGAACAATGTACCATTACCATGTGGCCCAAGATCATGATCCGTGCCTGGAGAAAAATTCAGTCTTAGACTAGGTAAATTTTAGATTTGTGCTGTTCACACAAGCAGTTCTGGTGCAAACAAAGCTTGCGACAACACACAAGCCTACTTCCCTACACAGCTGTGCTGATACAATAATGCCCCCACTGGATTTAGCAGATCAGCCAGAGTATTTACAGGTCCAGCCACTGTACTGTTTCCTCCCTTTGAATTTTTACAATGCTACATCCTTGACAATCGCAGATTGCCTCTTTCAATGCATACTCCACTTCCTCTGTCCCAGTTTCCCCACATTTGCTGAGAGTGGCCTATCTCAACAAATTACTTTGGACCTGTTGTGGTATAAGCCAGTAATCTTTGGCAAATACTTTTTCCCCCAACTCGTTCCTCAAGCTACAAATTCTCTTTGACATATCTTCTGGGAGTAGACTTTACGGCCTCTCTCTAGCCCCCTCACTTAGTTGTCCAGAAGGGTACCTTCTTGCTGGTTGTGAACTTTTCCATACCCAACCTTTACTAATAATCGGCAAGTCTCCAACTTCAGCAGAAGCCACTTCTTCAGCATAAGCCTTTCCTGATTCCTAAAATTGTATTAATGAAAAATTAAACATATTAAATTTAATGTGGCCATTTTGGCTCACAAAATATGAATACCAAGCTAAAGTGAAGGCACCAATATTTTTGACGGCTTTAGCATGTTTAATTAACTTCATAATCGCAGAAAATCATTGGTAGACAAAACATACTCCCTAGTTTCTAAAAGTAGTTCATGGGCAGAAGTCATGTTACACATTTGGTGGTTGTTATGAAAAGTTATGATGACTACCTATTTTCTATGCCAATGTATACATGTAGTTGCATAAACATCAACACATTTGAATAAGATATGATTAAGCAATAAGGCCCAAGTTATAAGCAATCACGGTGTGTCAATAAAAGTATTTTTGCATGAATGACGTGCTTCTAAAAATATTCCTCAGGGTCAGACCCTGGAGTTTAGTGATTCCTACCTGAGCTCACACGAAGCAGGACGTTGAACCTTGACTTAACGTCTTTGGTCATTTTTCAGACCTCTATCAGATTTCTCCTCTAGTGTGCAGTGGATGTTCTAAGTGTCTTTGGCGACGCCAATATATCTCGAGTGTTGTAACGATGATTCGGGCAAGTGAACCTAATACGGTAGATTATGTAGCTCCTGCTGCACACAGTGCCTCCGAGGCAGACACTGAGAGTCTGACTGAGACAGACTACTCAGGAGGACACGTTCCACCTCCACATCAGCTCCACGTACTCTTATAAGGTGCTCAAATGTCTCGCTCTATACCTTGTGCATTTCCCTAGAGTTTCCAAAGTTGTTTCTCTCCGCAATTTGTAGAAATACCACATTTGATGCGACTGGCAGTGCCAGATAAATAGATAAATTCGCAAACCCGCACTTTAGGTCAGCCATCATTCAACTAACGCATTGTAAGCTTTAGTTTGGTATTCAGACGAATTGGATGAACAAATTTAGTATAATTTCATATTTTATTGGGAAATGCTAGTGTCCTTAAAATTAATTAAAAACATTTAAGCAAACCAATTGTTTTAATTGTTGTATTATACCACGGCATATTAATGCGTAGAAACGGCGCACAACTAGTGACTGGTTTAACATGACAAATACACATACGCGGTCTGAAAATAGTGAAATTCAGACACCTATTACCAAGCCTGCCTGAAGGGCTGACAAAGTTTTTATTGTATTAATTTCAAGGGCATGGAGTCTTCTACATGTCCATGTTATTATTTTTAGTTTTCTCGCGGGGGCAGCTTCGCTATAAGGGTACAGCTTACTGCTGGTTTTTCACAAGACGGAAATGTACCTCCACGGAAACAGTTCCAGTGTTACCATGGTAACCGATATTGCAGTGTCGGTGCCGTTTTTACTGACATTGGTCATGAACCTATCATGTGATATCAAAATTGTTCAGAAACGATTCTGTTTGAAGCAGAAACTGGAGTAGAAAATTTGGTCAAAAATGACTCATTCCACACCAAGAAATTGCCTCATTTTGCCCCCAAGAACACTTCCCTTGTATCTCCTAAACCACCAAACTTTGTGGTGTCATACTTCACCCATTTTCTCCCATCCCTAATGTGATTTTTCAGACTAAACATGGATCTGAATGGCTGACCCCCCACTTTGCCGCTTGTTGGCTGTACAGTGGTCGGTGGATCCGTGGACTGATACTTAATCACTGCGTGAAACGAAGGACGTTGGCGCGCATACATAACGGAGACTACAGCAAAAGACAGCATTTTGAGTATTCCTCGTTTTAGCAGTTGCATCAAATGAGTCGTCCGAAGACAGAGGAACGCTGTTCAGACTGGTAAAATACGGCAACAAAAAATTGAAACTTGTGCAAACACGGACGGACTTTAGGTTTTGTTTTCAACAGTGAATCATACGGAGTATTCCGCTATTGTCGCACAGACTTGTGAGGTCGCTCCATCCTCAAGCGCGATATTTCTGGTTTTCATGCCCTGACGTAAAATTGTGAACAAAAATCTCTCACCTTGTGTGGTGTGTAACGGGCCCACAGGTTTCATTAAAAATCTAAGTGCTTGGTTCCTCAACGTGATGCTAATTCAGCGTCAATCGGCTTATAATCAATTTTGTGTCGACTCTTAATAATGTGTCTCACGGGGGCACCACACAGCTGAAATTGTTTGGCAGCTTAATTTTGTGCTTCGTATAGTGGTGCTGAACATTGTGCAATTGGTTTCAAACGGTTGCCTGGAGGGTTGGTCTAGCTCAACTCAGGTACTTGGGCGTGTCTGTCGAGGCTATCCCACCACTAGAATTGTCTGGCAGTGTTTATTCGTGATACCTGGTCTCATGGTGAATATTTTGCAACCGGTTTTAAGCGGTTACCTCTTGGGTTGATCTCAATTTTTAACCCTTTTTGATATTCGTCCGGCAGGGGCACCCCACCACTGAAATTTTCTGGCAGTGACCACTTTTGATACAGTGGATTACGTAGTGGGTATCAAGGGCAGTTTGAAGTGGTTACCAGAAAAGTTGATCTAGCTCAATTTTTAAGTGACATTCTCTTGGCTCCCCTGACCCCACCCACCAGAGCGAGTTTGCCAGACGGCCATTTCCAAGCATGAAGATACCCATAGACTACTGTGGTACCAAAGAAAATTGGT